>JAGDQP010063763.1:0-11675 GCA_022664845.1 Lepisma saccharinum
CCCCAGCCATTTAAGCCTTTTCACTCAAAAGTAAAATTCCACTATATTAAAAAAAGACAGTCACTTCCTCGTCCAACCTTTCATAGAAGCCGACAATTAAAAGGCTATTGATTATGCTACCTTTGCACGGTCAAGATACCGCGGCCATTAAAAGTAAAATTCATTGGGCAGGTCAGACCTTATATTTTTTATCAAAAGGCCATGTTTTTGATAAACAGGCGGAAAATCTATTTGCCGAGTTCCTTTAGCTCAACCTAAAACATATACTAATAGTATCATAATTTCTTAATTAAAAATTAACAATAATAGAACAGTAACAAAACCCAATTCAAAAATAATAAAATATTATAAAATCATTAAATAAATTATAACAAAATCATAATTGGTAACTATTTCTAAGACTACAATCATATAATTTATTATATGATTATGAAGAAATACCCAATCAAGAGCTAATCCCCCTGACTTTAAATAACCAAAAACATAATTTTTAAAAAACATACATTATATTTATGATCACTACATTGAATGGAACTCCTGCCCAAGCAGATATCACAAAAAAAATTATCCTTTCATTACCAAAATAACATTAAAAAGCAGTCTGCAACCAACACCCTTCATAACTATTTTAGCTTTTATTTGCTTCGGGACAAAACAATTCTCTTTCAATCTTAAATACTCCCTGATACAAAAGGTACAGCCTTACAAGCTTTCTTAAACAAAAACAACTTTCAAGTATTTAACTAACATTTCCCTCACAGTACTCATTTACTTTCACCCAACAATTTAACTAATAAAACTTACCAAACAAATTTAACCGACATATTATTTTACCTATTAGAAATAAACAACTCAGTCAACAGTATTAATAGTTTACCTAACCATCAAAGTAATCTGAATCGCACAGAAACCTCCTCGATGTAAACGAATAGGTAAACTAACAAGCTCTACCCTGACCAACCTAAACACATTTTCCAATACGCCTGCTATGTTACTACCTATCTCACCTAAAATGAGAGCGACGGACAATGTGTGCATACTTTAGGGCCCAACTCACTAGAATGATATTACTCAAAATTACACTCAAATCCACCTTCATTCTATTTTTCAACAAAAATCCATAATAATCAAACTATTGTAACCCATCTCCAGCTGCACCATGACCTGATTTTACCTTCAATTAAAGTACTGAAAATCACCTTTAAATTTCCTCAATGACGGCGGTGTACAAACTGCATACAATAATAAGTAAGATTATAACGCGGCCTATCGATCACGGGACAGATTCCTCTGAACAGACTAAAGCACCGCCAAGTTCTTTGGGTTTCAAGAACATAGCTATTACTACCGCAACCTCCCCCATCAATTTTACAATGTCCATAATAGGGTATATAATCCTAGTTTATACTAACACTCTCATAGTCTCAATAAAAAAGAACATAAATAAATATAATAATTTTACCTACCAAAATAATTATATTATTTCTCATTTAATACAAACCATTAACTACAACAGTCATTATCATCATTTTCCTTCCATTCCCCTCGTCTAACCGCGGCAGCTGGCACGAATTTTACCGGAACTTATTATTACAGATATCTACTTTAAACTCACATTAAATAAATAAAAACAAACACTGCTAATCACTTTCTTATACTTTAATTCCCTGAAACAATAGCATAAAATACATCTTTACTCAAAACAACGCATGTGCAAAAAAACATAAAAAAGAAAAACAAGCCAGAATAAAACTTTATTCAAAAATATAAAATTATAACCAATTAAAACATAAAGGCTATTTTCCAATAACAACAAAAATTAGAAAAATAGAATAATCTAGCCGCCACAAGCCCTCCCGACAACAACTAACCTGCGCACATATATATTTTAGGATACATTTTTTTCATTTTTGTATTCTAAAGTATATATTTAAAACCTCCTTAAGCATATGCTGTAAATACTAGCAAGTAATGGAAACGTATGTAAATTATTTATTTATCTAGCCGGTAATATAGCTATTAATTAAGATATAATATACTCTGTAATCCTTATTACATTTTCGGTCACTTTATCCTATTTTTATTACACAAACCTTAAATCCCTTTTAACTCCCACAAGCAAATAACTTTATCTAAAAAATAAATGAAATGCCTGAATAAAGGATTATCGTTATAGGATAAACAATGTATAAACATATACTTTCATTACTAACCCGCCTATACTTGAAAGAATTAAACTTTCCCCTTCAACACCAAAAGTTAACATGCACCTTACATTAAAGTGTAAAAGAAACGTAAGCTAGTGAAGCTAATGGGCTTATACCCCACAAATGAAGGTTTTAAAATTAATCCTTCTCTTTCTAATCCTCACCAATGCTGAAAGATGAATGTTCACGTTGACATTGACAATAGGATAATTAATCTCTGTATCATCAACCTCATGATACGGAGCTAGAATAGGATTAGAAATTAACCTTCTATCCTTTATCCCCCTAACATCAAAAACCAATAATCAACGAATAACCGAATCTGCGCTAAAATATTTTATTATAGAAGCCCTAGCCTCAATAATCCTTCTCCTAGCCATTGTAACACTATCATTTCACAAGAATTTACTAACAAATTTTGGCAACTTAGTTATGATAGCCTACCTAGCTCTCAAATTAGGACCAGCCCCCTTACATGTTTGGTTAGTAGAAGTAATAGGGGCATGAATTGAATAAATTGTCTATTACTGATAAGATGCCAAAAACTAGCTCCGCTCGCTCTTATGACATACAGAACAATTCCTTCCCATGCTATATTCTTTTTTATCCTTTCATCAGTAATAATCGGAGCCATTGGAGGACTTAATCAAACCTTTTTACGAAAAATCAGAGCCTTTTCCTCAATTGCTCTTATAGGCTGATTTCTAAGAGCAATCTTATGCGACAACAGAAGATGATTCCTATACTTCACCCTTTACACCCTCCTCATCACCTCAATCACCTTACTCTTCTCATTAACCAAAATTTACCACTTAAATCAAATTCTTTCCTACAAATTTAACCCAATCACAAAACTTGCAATCTTTACTAACATCCTTTCATTGTGGGAACATTTTTTCTAGGCTTTCTACCAAAATGAATTATCATTTCAAAAATAACCCAAATACTATTTATGACCGCTCTTCTGTTCATAATTGTAATGACTCTAATTACTCTATATTATTATATACGCATTGCGTACTCCGCATTCATTCTAACATACACAACCCAAACCTGAACAAAAACAGCTCACTCAAAATGACAAGAAACACTCAAATTAACAACTATTTCTGCGACCTTGACAGGTCTTTTAATAGACCCGTCAATTCTAAACTTAACTACTTAAATAGTAAGACCTTAAGTTAACAATAAACTAGTGACCTTCAAAGTCTCCCATCAATAAAAGTCTTTAGGTCTTAGTGCTACTACTAACCGCACTCCCCCAGATTTGCAGCCTAGCATCATAATTATTGACTATAAGTCCTTAATTTTCTAATAAGAGGAACAACAATTCCGTTCATAGATTTACAATCTATTACCTAACATTTCAGCCACCCTGTCCTAATTCTATTAACATTTGCAACGATGATTGTTTTCCACAAGCCATAAGGACATTGGCACAATATACTTAATCTTCAGCGCATGATCAGGAATAGTAGGCACTTCCCTTAGATTATTAATTCGAGCCGAATTAGGTCGCCCAGGTAGTTTAATTGGCGATGATCAAATTTATAATGTAATCGTAACAACTCATGCCTTCATTATAGTTTTATTTATAGTAATATCAATTATAATCGGTGACTTTGGAAACTGATTAGTCCCACTAATACTAGGAGCCCCTGACATAGCCTTTCCATGCCTTAATAACATAACATTCTGGCTTTTACCCCCGTCACTAACTCTCTTATTAACTGGAAGAATTGTAGAGAGTGGTGTCGGATACAGGATGAACTATTTACCCCCCCCCCTATCAAACGCAATCGCACACGCAGGGAGCGATCAATTTTTGATCAATCAATTTTTCCCCTTCACCTCGCAGGAGTATCATCAATTTTAGGAGCTGTAAACTTTATTACAACTGTAATTAATATACGAATACCAGGGATAACAATAGAGCGAGTCCCACTATTTGTTTTATCTGTCAAAATCACAGCTATTTTACTGTTATTTTCATTACCAGTTTTAGCAGGGGCTATAACAGTACTATTGACGGACCGAAACCTTAACAACCCCTTATTCGATCCAACCGGGGGAGGATACCCCATTTTATATCAACATCTCTTCTGATTCTTTGGTCACCCAGAAGTTTATATCTTAATTCTACCAGGGTTTAGGATAATTTCCCATATTGTTACCCAAGAAAGAGGTAAAAAGGAAACATTTTGTGCCTTAGGCATAATTTATGCAATACTAGCAATTGGGTTCCTATGATTTATTGTATGAGCTCATCATATATTCACAGTAGGAATTGACGTAGATACAGGGGCCTATTTCACAGCAGCCACAATAATTATCGCAGTCCCAAAGTCTTTAGATGAATTGCAACTCTTCATGGTACATACATTAACTACTTCCCCAGCACTTTGAGCACTAGGGTTCATTTTCCTATTTACTGTAGGGGATATAACATAAGTAATATTAGCTAACTCATCAATATACATCGTATTACACGATACTTACTATGTCGTCACCCACTTCCACTATGTCCTCTCCATAGGAGCAGTATTTGCAATGGTAGCAGGAATTATCCACTGATTTCCTCTTTTTATAGGTACGTCCCTTAACCCCCACTGACTAAAAATCAAATTTATTATAATATTTTTAGGAGTACACGTCACATTTTTTGCTCAACATTTCTTAGGCTTAAGAGGTATACCGCGACGATACTCTGACTACCCAGACGCACATATAACATGAAACATAGTATCAAGTGTGGGGTCCCTTTTATCATTAATTGCAGTTCTTATACTAGTATTCATTGTATGAGAAGATTTCCCCAGCTCACGTTCCATCCAATTCCCTGATCAGCAACCATCTTCTCTAGAATGATACCAAAATTTACCCCCAGCCGAACATAGTTATGCAGAAATCCATCTTTTAACTGTTTAATATCTAAGATGGCAGATAAGTGCATTGGACCTAAGACCCGAAAATAAGACCCAACTATGTCTTTCTTAGAAATGGCTACCTGAAACCAATTAGTCATTCAAGATGTTAGATCCCCGATTATACAACAAATAACCTTCTTTCCTGATAATACCATACTTATTATTATAATAATTACAGTACTCCTAGGTTATCTACTAATCTCTATTATATTTAACACATTCATCAATCGACACCTTTTAGAGGGCCAAACCTTAGAAACTATCTGAACGATCCTACCAGAAATTATATAATAATTATTTTCATCGCCCTACCATCCTCACGTCTTCTCTATTTAATTGATGAAATCAATCAATCCTCCGTTACCCTAAAAGTAATCGGCCATCAATGATACTGAAGTTATGAATATTCATACTTCACCCCAACAGAATTTGACTCATACATAATTCCAATCAACAAAAAAAAATCACTTCCGAGTTCTAGATGTAGATAACCAAGTAATCCTACCAATCAACACAAATATTCGAGAAACGTTCTTCACTCATGGGTCATACCAGCCATAGGACTAAAAGCAGATGCAAGCCCCGGCCGCCTAAATCAAGTCGGAATGAATGCAAAACGAGTTGGGTTATTCTTTGGGCAATGCTCCGAAATCTGCGGCGCAAATCATATATACCAATCGTTATAGAAACCTGTTCACACCAACAATTTATTAACTGAATATCAAGTATAACTCAAGAAGCTTCATTAGGTGGCTGAAAGTAAGCAATGTTATCTTAAACCAAAACATAGTAAAATAACAATTACTCCTAACGAAAAGTTAGTTAAATTACTATAACATGGCCCTGTCACAACCAAATTACCATAAATAATTTAATTCCACAAATATCTCCCCTAAAATGGCTATTATTATTCATTTTCTTCTCAATCACCTACCTAATCTTCGCCTCAACCATATATTTTAACATTCCGCCAGCTCAATTAAATACAAACCGAGCAAAGATTAACACACTTTACTTAACTTGAAAATGATAACCAATATATTCTCAGTATTTGACCAACTTCATCAGTGATATCTCTATCAATTAATATACTGTACTTAGTACCTTTCTAGGCCTATTAATTATCCCAGCATCATTTTGATTTTTACCATTACGAACAACAATTATATGAAATATACTAACAACAACTCTACATAAATAATTTAAAACAATTCTAGGACCTAAAATACTCACAAAGGAACAACATTTCTCTTTATTACCTTATTTGCATTTATTATATTCAATAACTTTACAGGCCTTTTCCATTAAATTTTTACAAGATCTATCCACTTAACATTGAACACTAACTTTTGCCCTCCCATTATGATTAAGCTTTATATTATATGGTTGAATTAATTACACACAACACATGTTTGCCCACCTCCTGCCGGTGAGGACTCCAGGCACCCTAATACCCTTTATAGTATGCATTGAAATTACCCGAAACATTATCCGACCAGGCACTTTAGCAGTCCGATTAATAGCAAATATGGTAGCTGGGCACCTTTTATTAACTCTTTTTGGAAGAACAGGACCTAACCTAACCATGTCCCTCTTGTCATTAATAATAGTTAGACAAATTTTATTACTAATACTAGAGTCCGCAGTAACAATTTTTCAATCTTATGTATTCGCGGTATTAACAATTCTATACTCGAGTGAAGTTACATATGTCAGCACCGCAAAATCACCCCTACCATCTAGTAGATCAAAGCTCATGGCCCGTTACAGGAGCCCTAGGAGCGCTAATTACCACAACAGGCCTAACTAAATGATTTCATCAATCCGATCCAGAATTATTTTTCATAGGCCTATTAATTATTAGATTAACAATAATTCAATGATGACGAGATCTCCCGAGAGGGCACTTTTCAAGGACTCCACACAACCCAAGTCACCACCGGACTTCGGTGAGGAATAATCCTATTCATCGTGTCAGAAGTATTTGTCTCCATTTCATTCTTCTGAGCTTTCTTTCACAGGAGAGATTGGGACAATATGACCACCAATAGGAATTCAACCCAATACAAGTCCCCCTCCTTAATACTGCCATTCTACTAGCATCAGGAGTTACGGTAACCTGAGCTCATCATAGACTTATAGAAGGAAATCACACAGAAACCACTCAAGTTCTAATTTTAACCATCTGTTTGGGCCTATGTTTCACAGCCCTTCAAGCCTTCGAATACTATGAAGCACCATTTACAATTTCAGACGCCGCCTATGGTTCTACAGTCTTTATAACAACAGGATTTCACGGACTCCACGTAATTATTGGCTCCTCATTCTTAATAGTATGCCTACTTCGCCATATAATATACCATTTTTCTCCCAATCATCATTTTGGATTTGATCGTCCCTAAATCGTCCGCCCGTGTCCCATTCTCAATTCGCTTCTTCCTAATCGCAGTAATTTTTCTCATTTTTGACGTAGAAATTGTCTTACTTTTCCCGCTGCGATTACACTAACCACCTCCGCAATCATATCCTGATCTATTGTAACAGTAATGTTTCTCCTGATCCTACTCATCGGCCTATACCACGAATGAAATCAAGGATCACTAGAATGACCTACATAGAATAATAGTTAACCATAATATTTGTTTTGCAACCAAAAGGTGTTGTCTGTCAACTTATCTTAACTAAATAAAACAAGAAGCAATACTAGATTGCACACAGTTTCAACCTGAACTTAGATGACTACCATCCTTTTTTATCAGTGGAAGCCAAATTAGAGGCATTTTACTGTTAATAACAAGGATGGGAAATTTTAAGATAACCCTTACTAAGGAGGTAAGTAGTCAGTAAAACAAGAGAAAGCTGCTAACTTTTATCTTTAGCAGTTAAACCCCGTTATTATCTCTTTAATTAACAAAACCCCATTACTATAACAATTACACTACTTTTTCAGAGTAGTAGCGGGAAATTTTCTCAATGAGTACTACTTGAAGAATCAATTATTCTTTTTAGCATCTTTAATGCTACGTTTTAAATATAAGCTTTTCAAATAAATAAAAAATAGTAATTGTTAAAAATATAAGTAGAGTAAATAAAATAATAAATGTAACCTTAACTCATTAAATTGCGTATATAAATTGCGTTACTAAAGTGGAACTGTCCATTATAAAATTATAAACCCCCTGCGCGTCTAATATTTATCTTCAAACTTGATCAATAACCTTAGCATAAGCCCCCCCAACATAAAGCGGAAACCGAATACAATCATTAGTAGATAAATAAGGTAAAAATCATATAGAACCCATTATAGTAATAAAAATTAAGACCCCACAGAATCTACCTGACCCTTCTCCATCTGAGATCTTCCTAATAACATCCCAACTCAAGCGCCCACACCACTAACAATTAAAGCTCCCATTTTAAGGGGCAGCGGCAACACTACTACAGATAGACAAGAAAATAATAATCAACTTACAACTCTCCTCCAAAAAAAAAAAAAAAAACCAGAAGCCCCAGTAAAACCTAACATTCCTCGAATTATAACTCAATTGCTGTTATCCCCCACTCCATGATAGCTGCCACCAGCAAACTCTATTCCAGTTAGATAGTATCTCAAACAAATAGAATAACACAAGTTAATTAAGTAGAAAAAATAACAAAAAATATAATTAAATCAATTCACGCTATTGCCCTCATTTCTAAGATTAAATCCTTAGAATAAAATCCAGCCAAAAAAGGAACGCCGCAAAGAGTCAAATTAGCTGTATTTAAACAAGATAAAGTTAATGGCATTTGATATACAAGCCCCCCATACAACGGTCTTGAGTATCCCCCACTCCATGAATAATATACCCCGCGCAAAAAACAATAAAGCCTTAAAAAGAGCGTGTGTTAACAAATGAAAAAAAGCTAATATACAGAACCCTATTGAAAAAATTATTATTATTATTAAGCCTATTTGACTTAAGGTCGATAAGGCAATAATTTTCTTTAAATCATATTCGTAATTAGCCCCTACCCCAGCTATAAATGTAATCAAACCAGAAAGGAGTAACAGTACCCGTCCCGCAAAGCTATTAGTATACCCCTGTGGTAACCAGAATAGAAGAGTGAACCAACGCAGAAACAGGAGTAGGCGCAGCCATAGCCGCCGGCAGTCAGGCTGAAAAAGGAATTTGAGCTCTTTTTGTTATTCCAGCCAACACGACAAGAGTAATAAAACAGTAGTTCAGGGGGTTAACAGTAATAATAGGGGGATATCATCTTCCCCCTTAAGTCTTTTAAATAAAAAAATATAATTTCAACTACCATAATTTATTATTCAAGGAATTTCAAGCAAAATACAAACATCCCCGATTTGATTAGATAAAGCAGTTAACATACCAGCATTATAAGATCGTGTATCTTGATAGTAAATAACTTAACAATAAAACACTAAACTAATTCCATCGCACCTTAGTAGAATACTAATAATATTAGGAGAAATAATTAATAATATTATTGACAAAACAAATATAAGTGCTAAAAAAGCAAAACGAATAATATAAAAATCACTAGACATATACTGCCCTCTATAATAAATAACTATACTAGAAATATATAACGCAAATCTTATAAATATTAGAGACATCCAATACAACTAAACAGTCATACCAACAGAGCTTCTGTTAACTCTAATAATTTCCCATCAATAAACAAACTAATATAAAGTATCAGTAAGTTAACTCCCCAAACAAACAAAGATAAACTAAAAATAAAAATAAACACAAAAGAAATAACACAAATAGGATATATTCACACCACGATTCAGGGGTCATTATTATAGACCCTCCTCAGTACCACAAACCAAAATTTTAACTAAACTACCAAAGTAAACTAATCAATTAAATTTAAAAACAGAAAACTTGGCCCAACAAAAGGGATGAAAAGATTTAAAGAAAATCAATGAATAGATAAAAGATATTCACGAATGTAGAAATTCAGAAATGAAGAAATTCAATGAAGAAATTCACGAATACAACAACAAGTGTACAACCCAGAATAATATTTACCATGGTAAGTACAAGAATATAAATATAGAGTATAAGCAGCTCTAAAAATGATATTAAACCGACTCCGATTATAATTAAAAAGACCACCCAATAACACCATTTAATAAACTATTCTCTCCTAACAAATTTAAGGTAGGGGGGCCGCCATATTAGTAATACTAAGTAAAAATCATCAAAGCGTTATACTGGGTATAAAGGATAGCATCCCCTTATTAATAAGTAAACTTCGACCCTCTAAACGTCCATAAGAAATATAAGCCAAACAAAATAAATCAAAAGAACAGAGTCCCCAGTCAATTATTAAAACTAAAGCCCCCCTAAACCCCCATACATACACCCATAGTTATAATACCTATCAATACTAATTCCATATAAGCGACAGAAGAATAAGCAATTAAAGATTTAACATCCACTTGACGTAAACAAATCAAACTGACAGCCCAAACTCCAGTAATTCTAATTCCAAATCACAATAAATTTCACTTAATTGCAATCATTTCCAAATAAGGATAGAAACCGCTCATAGAGTGTAATTTTAGAAGAACCCCCGTAATAATTAAGAACCGCTCACAGGAGCCTCTACATGTGCCATAGGTAACCATAAATAAACTAAAAATATTGGCATTTTAACTAGAAATGCCAAAACCATTGCACAGTACCAAAAACAATCTAATAAAGAAATATCAAAATTAACGAACAACAAGTTAAAGGAAATGAGACTCCTCCGGAATCCTTCCAAGTATCCAATACCTACATGTAAAGGCAAAGAAGCTAACAAGGTATATAATAACAAATAAAGCCTAGTCTGCATTTGCTAGGTTCATAGCCCCACACAAGATTTAAGAACAAAGTAGTAGGAACAAAGTAAAGACCCCTCCAAAACAAGTAAAACATAAAAAAATTAGAAGAAATAAAGCCCAAACAAAGCAAAAAAGTAATATTAAAACTAATCCAATAAAACCAACACTATAAAAAGAAGAAGATAGATTTCTTTCACTAACCATAATTATCAAAAGAACAATTCACACAGCCAACAACACTAAAGAGTAAGATAGATTATCAAACCAAACAATATATCCCAAACAGCACGGGTGCAGTCTCACACAGCTATTAACAATTAACAAGAAAAAAATAACAAATAAAAAATTCTGAACAACTCATCATATTTTTCTGATAAATCCTAGTGGGATTAAAAACATTACAAATAATAAATACTTTAACATCGTAATACAACCAAAGATCCTAAATAATCATTACCATGACTACGGACAAAAGAAACCAAAACAGACAAACCCAGACTTCCCTCGCAAACACAAAAGGTAAAAAATATAAGTCTAAAGGAAATTTCACTATAAAATTCTTTTAATCTTAAGAAAAGTATCAAAAATATACTCAAAACAATTATTTCCAAACTAAGAAGAGTTATTAATAAATGCTTACGCTGAGAAACAAAACATCATACACTTATAGTAACAAGTAAAAGAGAACAAACA
>JAGDQP010063764.1:0-11674 GCA_022664845.1 Lepisma saccharinum
GTTGCCACCTAGAATATGGCCTTCAGAACCCTCAGCAGTTCCTCGGGCGGCGAATGGGGCAGAATCCTTTCATAAGCACTACAATGAACAGTTCTATCCAACGTCTCCAGACAATCATCAGATGATATCAACCGTGCTCAAGATACAGTCAGAAACAAAATTGAAATTACGATCAATTGCGGAAGGAGAAGTCAGAACACATAGAATGGGCGATTGGAAGCAGTGTCAGATGCTTAAAAGTAGTACATATTCAGAATATGAGACAGGACGGATAAAATGTCTGAGAATTGTAGGTTTAAAATTACAACCAGGAAAACTTTAACAGCTGGATGAACTTGTTCTTGTAAAGTGGTATGTAAATTGTATCTTGACTTGCTATATTTACTGGCAAAATGATATTTGTTTAATCCGTTAAGAGAATTAATATTTAATTTCTAAATTATACTCTAAAGAAAAAAAAAACTTGTTTTGCGCACAAATTTTAGAGCTGTCAAACTGGCAACGTTGGACCAAAATCTGTGAGCAAAATAGGTCAATGAAAATTGATCGCGATTCGGGATCTAAAGTGTACGCAATTCCGTTGCACCAAACACATCCACATACACAAGCATCAACACCACCACAACGCATCATCATTTCTTTTAGAAAGTAAATTGGACAAAATGTAGCAACTATATTAATAAAAACCTTGAAAATATAACACCACCTACACCGGAAACGAACCTAACTGAGTTCTTAAATGAAATTTCCTCCAACATTCAAATATCTTCCAAAAAGAACATCCCAACTAGAAAACTCTCAGCACATCAAACCAAACATCCTCCACAATATATCCCATTAATCACCCAATCTCGTCAATTCTACAAAGTCTACTAAAACACTAGTAACCCCGAATCTCTCCACCTTTATCGCCAGTTTCAGCGCTTAGTATAGAACTAAATTAAAACATACTACTTCAAACATAGGGTAAAAGGTGTAATAAACTTTGATAAAACTGCCGTCCAATTAAATACTGGAAACGATTCAATACACTCACTGGTAAATATAGGCATACTCCCTGCCCTCTTATCGAACAAATCAAACCATTACACAACATGTAAGATAAAGCCGACGCCTTTGCAAATTACCTGTAGGACATCTTCACTCCACTCCTGCCTCCGACAAATCTCAGCGCAATCATCAAGACCAGAATCAAATACCTTACCAGACATAGTCATTTCCTAAGCCAAACTTATCCAGCGCTGCCACCTAACAGTTCTAGAAAAGTCTATGAAAGAATAGTGTTTGTTGTAAGTGTTATAATATATTGCTGAAAACAGTCTTTTTCGTGTTGTGGTTGACTGTGTATATTATGTCTGCCATTATTAGATAATTTCGGAAGATGCCGGAAATAAATTTAAAAAAAAGGAATGTGGTATGGTATGCCCTGATCGGATAAAGATTGTTGTTGTGATCTATATGCACTAGTTATAAAGTGAAGTGATAATATCGTGATATTTTTTGCAAGTTTGTTCGGAGGCGAGTAAAATTTCAGTGAGTGCGAAAGCGTGTACTTTTTCAAAATTGAAATGGAGGCAGCTTCCGAATGTTTCTGTACATCAAGCCTGTGTAGGTACAGATACAATTGGTATTAAAGAGTGAAAAGTATGTGACTGTACCTGGGATCTAACCAGGGACCTATGAGTTACCATCCCTATGCGCTACCAACCCAGTCTACCTAGTTCCCAATCAAACACATTCCACTCTCCAGGTAGTTTCGAGAGAGAACATCGACATCAAGAACTCCCAAGGTGGTTTCGAGAGAGAACATCGACATCAAAGTAAAATGTGTGTGATTGGGAAGTGGGTCGACTGGGTAGCGTATTGGGATGGTAACCCAAAGATCCCTAGTTCGATCCCCGGTCCAGTCACATACTTCTCACTCCTTAATATCAACGTGTATTTTTCCTGTAGCTGTAGTTGTTCAAATATTGGTGTATTTCTGTTAATGATCTAATATTCAGAAATAAAAAACTTAATGCCATAATAAGATGAAGGTGGTTGAGATTTCGTTCAATAAAAGATTACATTTTTGTTTCATATAGAGTGCTATGAAAGTGTGCATGTGGTCCTGAGTATGTGGCATTAAAACTGACTTTCAGAAATGCTCGTGTTCCATATTGAATTTGCTGTAGAATATGATGTCTTAGAAATGGATGTATATTTTGTATAGTAAAGTGGTAAAAGCGAGTAGTTGGGCAACGAAAATTTGTTGTTTGATAAAATTGACTGGTGCGTTTTCTTCATGGGTTCTAGTGGGTACTAATAGTTCTGTTTTCGACTGTTCGGGTATTGGGCGCGTTTTACATTTGTAACTAAAGATTTCATGTTGTTCGTTACATGTTGTGCATTCTTTTAGGTGTTTTTGTGTATGGTTATACTCTCGTCGCATGTTGTTCTGCGCAGAAGGCACTTTTGGGTTTGTATGACATTTATTTGTCGGATGAGAGTTGTACACCTGACACATTTAACTACGTACTGGTAGCGGAGGTGATGAATGGAATGGTTCTACGCGATGTCTTCCTCTGTAGACGTGTGCTCCATTTGTCACTAAAGAGTTTGTGAATTAGTAAGTACTCTAACTAAATATGTGGGCCCGGCATTGCACTTGATTTGTATGTATTTTGTAATGATATAACCTTCATCTTTTGGTTCAGTTTATACGTTTTCCGTGGAAATGATCGGCAGTACGCCAATTATAACAACGGATAGTGATGGTGGCAGTTGTTATTTGAGAAGTTTATCTGTCAGTCTGGCTTTGTTGGAAGATTTACTGAATATTTCCAAACTATGCCCATTGTGTATCGTTTGTGATAGGTGCCCGCCTCTAGACTTAATGTTAATGCAATTCCTAGTTGGTTACAGTTCCTTGATGGATGTCCGTGGTGCATATTTTATGAATTGATGCCATGACTGTTTCATATTCTGAAATTATGTATTGAAATTCGTTAGTAAAAAGGGCGTTCGTGTTCTTTATTTCATCCTGCTCGAAGTTGTTGATATCCATCTGGTTCTCGAAACCGGAATTTGAGTAGCTGAGTGTATGTGTACGTTTTAGAGGTGGTGAAGTACGTCCAGATTTTCTGTCATATGGAGATCGAGATCTTGATCCTGAACCAGCTGAAGTTGTCTCAATGTTTCGTTGCTCTTGTGAATCCTTACCAAAATCGAGTATTTGGTGGTCAAGGAACTTACAGTGGAGGTTGATGAAGTCCTACTTGCAGCTTGTCTTTCATATCGATGCTGCTTGGCATTTAGAGATACGAAAATAATCTTGTGATAGTGTATGTAAGAATGATGTGTCTTTATCCATTACTGCTGTTACGTGGGCCCCCGTTTGGAAAGGGGCAGGTAACTGCCGAGCTGAGAGTAAGTCGTTGATGAAAACCAATGACTCCAGATGATAAAGTTGGATGATCAGTCAATGTGAAATGACTGTTGGATCTCAAATAACTTCACCATCCGATACTATAGAATGCCGTCAATCCTATTTCGGTTGTACCCTTACTGTTCTCGCCTACACGTTTTCAAAAGTTTATCCTTGGCAGCAAGACAACTATCCACAACTAGGTTAGGCTACGTTTTGTCTATATATCGAGCTACAATTGCTTATATACATTTCTTTCCGTTAACATTCGTATTTGTTCGTCTCTCCGAAAGTAAAGACTCGCCTTATAGTAAAAATGGTGTATTTCAAAGCGCAATAAAATTCATTACTATATTTAAATCTCCTTTAGATATTGTTCCTTGCTATGTACAAAGTCTTTGGCTTATATCATTTCGTTCAGAATAATATTTAGATCAAAACTTTTGAATGAATAGTATTGTATAACATATATGTATGCATAGCAAAACATTCAGCATGTTAATTATTATTATTATTGAAAGATAATGAGAAATCCGAAAGATGAGTTTATACAAATGACTAAGGAAGTGGGTAACATCAGTGACCGAAGATATTTTATGCAATCAATGCGCATCTGCAAAATGCAAGTGACGTTCTATGCAAATGCAGGTTTTGAGATATTTAAACAATGAATTTCCAATAAAAATACATGTTTATTAGTATAGCAGAATGAGCTTACATTGTTAACACTTATCGCCAAGCCATCGAAAATAATTTAATAGAACCTTGACTTCGAATTCCGAAGGTCTCAATTTCACTGTCGGCCATTGACACTGAGGTTTTCCTTGTTTTTGGTCAGTCACATCAGGCAAATGCCAGTCGCATCAGAAACATTCAAAAACAGGCTTTGAAAGTCTCTTTCTCATCCTCTGTTCTACTTTATGAATGCATGAGCAATAGATGTCAAAAAGACATCAATAAATCTAATTCGTAAACATTTATCAGTTAATGTTGACGCAAAACTACACAATTTTAAACATTAATATGGTATATATTCTCTGGAAGATGATTTTGGTATAGTTTGATTTAAATGGACCATTTTAGTAGCTACACAGCAAACCAAATGCAGAATCCGACTGGGGACCGACTAACTAGTAGTCGGAGAATGGTTGGAGTCATTTCGGTTGGAGACCGTTCGTAGCGTTTGGTCGTCGGATCATCTTCCGGGCCGCCGTCGTGGGCGGCAAAAAGTCGTAACTCCTCCCAAAACCCGCACGCCGACGTCGGCTCCGCGTCGGGTCCCTTTCAAAGCGCGATGTCGACCTGCTCGTCGGCCGACCTTCGCTGACAAAATGCCGACGCCGGGCATCCTGGCTTCCTGGGTATGGGCTTTGGATCGTTTCGACGATACGAGTTCAATATTGCATAAATACAAATATATTTCCATGCCCTAGGCGTAACTCAGCCTTTTACTCGATCTCAGAACCTTAGTCTATACGTCTGAAAAGGTCGGCATTTTCAAACTTGAAACATATATAGCGTTAATCCAGTATCGAGTTAATCCAGTATCCTCCTAGTAGTCTTACAATAAATTAGAGGATTTCAAAACTGAATGTTATTTGTTTCTTGATTTTCTAGCATAACTTACTTGTAGGTCTAAGGTTATGTAACTTAGATATTATCCCTCGACTCTGTTCAAGTATACAATCAAATTAAATACTACAAGCTGCGGGCAAAGAACGTAAAGTAGGTGCCATCCCGGGCTTACCAGATGACACTGAAACATAACATGTGAATGAGTAAGTCAGAATAGCTATCTAGGCGTTTACCTAGTCTTGCAATAAATTTACATGCCCAAGAGATAAAATACTACCTTTAAAAAATCAGAAAATTATTCAGAAAATACTTGGGGTCTCTTATATCTGCCACAAAGTAAGGAATGTCTAGAAGTAGGAAAATAATAGAGATAAAGTGTAAATCAGATCTATTGCAATTTTTGATTGCACAAAGTATCAAATTTATTTATTTCGTACACGAACTTGATATACCTTCGATATCATTATACAGTGAAGAGTGACATACCTCGGAAACGTCGTTTCTTTGTTTTGATGAATGTTTAATAGTCATTCATATTCAACTTTGTAAAATGCGTTTTGATTGTGAATATGACTATCTGTTTAAATAAAGGAAATTGTGCCCATGTTATAACAAGACTTTTGATTACAACTATCTTATAAGAATTTATATTCAGTTTCTAAAGGGGCCTGATCTGCCTACAACCATGGCCATTAGTTACCACGGTGACTTCTGCGTAAAGACTCCACGGCCCGACCGTGGTTACAGTAGATAACATTTTAAAGGAATGTTTTTATTTCTGGGGTATGGAAAATGAATGTGAAATTAAGAATATCTTGCGCGGAATTTACATTAGATGTGAGATAGAAGACAAAGGATGAGAATCAACCCATGTTTCTGGAGAAGTGACCAAAAAAGGCTTTATTAATTACGTAATAGTTCTTTGGACAAAATAATGAAATATTTAAGTAGTTTTTTGTTTCGTTTGACAATAATATAAACATACGTAAAAAGTTGTGGCTGAATCAATACATTGTAGTTTTCTTTATATAGAACTGGAATATAAATGTCTTATTTCATATTAACATTAAAATATGTATGGTTTATCGAATTGGATAATGAAGGTATGAAATATATATCTGACGTTTATTGAGAATGTAGTCTGCCAATTACTAAAAATATTACCGAGTCACAGTAGCACAGTGGTAGAGCGTTGGTGATGTTTTCGGGAGGTCATGGGTTAGATCCCAGCGGCCGACCATCCAGACTGAAGTTGTCCCGAGATTTTCCTTAGTAACATCAGGCAAATAGCGGGATCACACCTTCAACATATGACCTGGCCAAATTCTTTTCATATCCTGGCCTGAGCCTTAGATGCCTAAAGGATATAAGTAAAATCAAACCACGAAGTAATATTACGTGATAAATGTTTAAAGTTATTGGTAGGAAATTCATAATTATTTCGATAGAACATGTATGCTCTTGTACGTTAAATTGGTTTTGTAGTAGTAAATTGTATATCTTAAACTGGAATATCAATATCGGCTAGACTACATTTGACGCCGTTAACGGAAAGGATATAGAGTATGATGAATTCATTGTTTCTTTTGGAACCTTTCGATATTCACCAAGCGAATGTGGAGAGTGATCAAGAATAACTCGAGCGCATCTGTGCTGCACAATAGATTCCTGAAGCGAGAACTTTACTCGCGACGATTAGGCCGGAAGATTATGAGGCATTAAATAAATGGTATCACTCGAGATACTGACTAATAAGTTATTTGAGGAAATAAAAACCAAGCAAAAGGAAAACTTAGGAGTCAAGACGACTAAGAAAGTGGAAAGGTACGAATTTTATTTGATCAGGCAAACAGCTCATCAATCAATTGCTAAAGTGAGAGCATTAAAGCATCAACTGGTACAATGTGAATATGGAGATTTCACAGATACTTTGCTTCGTAACCAGTTTCTGTTAGGTTTAGTTTATGACACAGTTCGTAAAAAGCTACTCTTCGAATAAAGATAAGCATTTGCAATGGCTATAGTACTTGCAGTGTTGGTGAAACAGGTAAATATGCAGGCTCAAGTGAGCAAACGAGCAGGTTCTGGAGATCAGGATGTCCTTCACGTTCAGTGGGCCCGGCAACATTAGAATGCTGTTAGTAGAAGCTCAAATAGTAGGCAAATCGGGACGAATAAGCTGTGCGGAAGATGTAATCGTACACATGGCAAACATCAATGCAAGGCTATTAATGCTGTATGCTACAAATGCCATCAAACGGGACATTTAGCTATATTGTGTTCGCGATAGAATGTAAGATCAATGTAAGTAGAAGAATTTGCAGATATGAGAGAACAGCAGAACGTGGAAGCTGGAGATATGCAGTAATTTGCTAACAGTAAATAGGAGTAGTGACATGGACAAGAATTTGATCGACCACTTAATCATGCCTACGGAAAATATACTAATAGGATCAGTAGAACGTGAATTTGCATTAGATGCAGGTTCATTTTTGAACCTGTTGCCTTATCAGTTGATTCAGACGTTAGTACATCAGAATCGCATAAATTACAAACCAACAAGTTTGTAGTTGATTAATCAGCCAATGTTTCGTATAATTGGCACTGTAGTTTACATGTCATATATAAGCATAGGTCAGCTTGGATAATGTTTGTTATGAGTGAGATGGTAATGGCACAAGGCATATTACGTCCACCAGGCATGGAGGTTATTTTTTCAGATTGGCAATAGATGTTGCTTGGTACTGCTCAGATAATCCAGATAGGTCAATCATAAGATCACTTTGAAAAAATAAAAAAATATATATATGCAAGTTATGGTGAAGAATCAATGCTGTTACACACTAATGTAATGGATTCGTGCCATAATGAAATAGAAGAAAAAATAGGCATTTTAAATAAACACTGGTTAAGGTTGCTAACGAAAATGAAGGAACAAGAGTTTTAGTATATAACTAAGTGCATTTAGGCAGGAGACGATGCAAGCTGGTACGTTACATTTGAAAGCCGAAGCGTTCCACTCAGCAGTAGAGTTAACTGGTGAAATGGATGAATCCATTCAGGAACTTATTCAGGAATCAACATATTCTAGTAACTTGATGACGTTCAGTTTCCAGGTAAAGGAGATACAAGCTGATTTCATAAATGAAAAATTAGGTGGAGAACAGTATAGCGAAATTGCTATTTAGACGGACATTTTCTGCTTGAAATTTGTGGAAATTTCGTAGCTTGAATGTTAGAAGGAATCTCATGATGATTCATTACAAAAGTGTTAAGGAGGCTTATAAAGAGGAAGGACTAGATACCGATATTTATTTAGATGATTAGGAGAAGCCAAAGATCAATCCGAGTGTGATTAATCGACGTCAGATTGAGGTGGTAGGCTGCTGAGTAATGTTGAATACAGGCAAAACATTTTGTAAAGGCCATAGTGCATTATAAAGAAACTATACAGCTCAATCCCTTGGACATGATTTATTTGGAAATTTATCTGCATAGCAGTTTTGTTTATACAAAGAACATTTGAAGATTGCGTGAAGTGATTCAAGAATGCAATTGAGATAGGGGAACGGAACGACGCAGCAGCAGCCTGTATTAAAATGATAATCCGTAGATCTCGTTTCTATATAAACTAAGGAGGAAGAGGATCGTGGTAATGAGTTAAAAGATACTTCCGCTTACTTACAGGCAGAAGAAGAAGGCGATTTAAGACACGATACAAAAACTGTGAATAGTGAGAAGGTCGTGAAATAAGTGAATCTGAAGAATGAACTAGAGAAACCGGAAACCGAAAGGACATATCGAACGGACAAATGGGGAAGTTGAAGAAGGAGCAAAAAAAAAAAAAAGAAAGAAAAGAAATCATCCGGAGAAAGAAGTAAAGTTGTATGACGGTGAGGAGTGGACACGACAGATGAGATATGAACATGTGCTTGAACATGAAGAATTCAAGAAAATAAAATCATTGTGAGCTATTTCCTTAAAAATCAAGAAGATATACCAGTACCTAATTTGGAACAGTATTAGAAGCATAGTTGGATATTGGGAGCTGATAGAATTCGAGAGTTGCTCACTGAATGATATTGATGTATTCGTTAAGTACATGGGGTGTAAGTGGATGCAGAAGTTGGTGGAAAAAATCTTTATTAATTACAAAACAGTTCTTTGGACGAAATAATAAAATGTTGAGGTAAGTTTTTGTTTAGTTTGACAATAATGTAAAGAGACGTATTAAGTTGTTGTTGCTGAATCAAGACATTGCATTTTCTTTATATAGAACTGAAATACCAATGTCTTATTTCATGTTATCACCATAGTATTTATGGCTTATTGAATTGGATAATGAAAATATGAAATATATATCTGATGTTTATTGAGAATGTCCTTGCCATTAACGAAATAATGTTAAGTGATAAATGTTCATAGTTATTGGTAGAACACTCATCATTATTTCGATAGAATAACTACGCTCCTGTATGTTAGATTGGTTTACTGGCATTAAATTCTATATCCTAAACTGGAATATAAATATGGGCTACACTAAAATTTTAATTCACGCTTCAGCGTAGAAGTTGTATAAAACAGACGTGTGAAGGCAAATGGGAAATTAACTCTTACTCACATTGTTGAACGGTGTGCATTTGATGATATTACTTCGTACTCTATTTCTGTACAAGCTGGTAGGCATTTTGCTCTGCATTCCTTCAACCAGTTCTCTTCTGTGTTATTCCTGACAACGCCTTCCGCCAGATTTTCGACTAAGTATTCGACTGAAAGATACAGAAGTTTATAAGCATAATATTTGGTTTCAAATAAAATTTCTCTAAGAACTTTATATATACTATGATACTGTCCATATTTTCCTCGTTATATAGCGTCAAACAACACACACGTTTTAAACGTTTAATCTTGGATACGATATCTCAAGACCCGATAGATTCGATTTCGATAGATCATATCATGCTATGACAATTTACTCGACTTGTATAAAATTAGAATTGTGTAAAAAAAATATATTTATCGACGCTGACTTGTTATAATTCCCAGAAATTCTTGTGGGATTTTCAACTACGGGACGCTAAGTATAAGTCAACAATAAATTTCTCCCGTATCCGATTACAGAGGTGAGATTACAGAGGTGAGTTGAAAGTTGCACTTTACGTCACACAAAGGGAAGACGTAAGTAGCTCGTTTTTTGGAGAATAATTATTTGTCAGAATCTCCCAAGTATTGAGGTCGAGGGTGAAGGACTGCATTAATATTCACGCTATGCTCCCGAAATTAAACCGTTGGTTAACCTACTCAAGGGTAAGGAACATCATATTGGCTGACACCAGTCGCAGTTACTCCAGCTAATATTTACATTCTTAATTTTTTAGACTAAGTGTCCGGAAAGGACGATGTTCCGTTTGTAATACGAAACGTAAAGTTGTTCAGTGGAAGTATATTCAACGTTGCACCAGTCACAAGAAATAAATCAAAGGTGCAAGTAATGATCAGGAAATTAACATTATATTACTATATTTCAAGCGCTGGGTTATATAATATATTTATCTGTGTAGTGATAAAACTGGAGGAAAAGAAAAATATCGTATCTTATGATACACATTCAAATCCTCATTTTTATGCATTCACATTTTATTAATACGTGGGAGTTATTGCTCTAGGCCTAAGAAGCTTACGTAATTCATCGACCTCATTATAAACTGCTGTTCTTGTTGTGGAAGTATTAGCCATACTGACTGTGAAATTTTTGCATAAATCACTAGCGTACCTATTAAATGTGGTTCAACTTTAGTTTATGGTATCCAAGACCATAGTTCAAAAAGCACCTTTCGGTTACGTACTCCGTATTTTAACTTAGCCTAATGGAAGAACAACGTACGAATCAGCGTGCTTTACGTCAATTACTTCATAAAGAAAGTCTAATTCGACAGTAATAAATAATTATTGTATAACTATAAGCAAAGTTGCATGCCATGATCTTGTAGCAATTATGTTTATAAATGTAAAGATGTTTCACCTCCGTTAAGGCGTGAGGACGAGTAAAGTATATTGAGAAGAGACTGATACATTTTGTAAACATATAATCTAAACTTTCTGTACTAATTTGAGAAAATGATTCAATTTTATGCGAAAGACAATTGTTCTTATGCACCACAACTATATGTGTGTAAGTCAAAATACTAATAAAAAAAGCGCTTAACGAAAGGCACACTGCATATAAAGTTGTTATTAAATGCAAGCAGCGTTAGGTGAGGCACTAATGTTATTTGAAATAATTGAAACTTGTTCTAAAGTAACCGATATTTACTTAGCTAAGCTATAAGTAAATCAAATATATAAATAATTATACCAATACTCGTAGAGTGGATTAGATTCATCGATATAGAAATGCCTCAACGTAGCGTCCACTGTGACGTGATTTTCCTAGCTAGGCGTTTCATAATCTGTCGTTTTTGAGTTGGATTTCGTTCATCAGCTAAGGTTCAAGGCGGCTGTGGTTCTTGTTTCTGCTGGTGGGTAGAGAATCGTTCTGCTCCAATTCTATGTTGGATAGGGAAAAATCTTCTGAATTAATTTCGACTCCCTTAAGCTGCCGAGTTCTCTAAAAAAACATTCCGGCGTCTGGCATCCTCGCATCGATGCAGGATATTGTAATGATTGTTTGCAATGCAGGCACAAGGGAACCTC
>JAGDQP010063765.1:0-11674 GCA_022664845.1 Lepisma saccharinum
GCACAAAATAGTGTTGTATAAAGCCTATGATTGTATGTTTTGTTTTAAATTCAATGTGAATAGAAGCTTTGTTGGTGGTGGTCTATAGTTTGAAAGAAAAGGCAGAGGCAGTTTATGATTGAAAAATACTGTATTGGGATTTTGATGTGCAGTATTACGAGTATTTAATTCAAGAAATTAAGTACTTTCAACACAGTTGTGTTTTGGTGACGATAAAAAATTTTGTTTAATTATAATGGATCTTATTGGAGAATATGAAAATTAATAGTAACACTTTTCTAAATGCAGTGAACGAAGCGGTGCTTTTTGATGAAACTTTATCAAATATTGAAAAGCGGTCGCAGAGTCCCTCCTTCCTTATGAAAAGAGATATAACTGTGAAAAATCCTTTAAATGCTATGCCTTTAGAGAACAGTGTGTATCCCCTGTGTGTAAATGCAGACACAAAACTTGCAACGGAGGCCCTCTGTGCTTCAAGCATGTTTATTAGGGTGGAGCAAACATTTTTTTTTCGATTTTAAAATTCTAATAGTATAGAAAGGTTGGCTCTTGGCTCACACATTTACCTCATAAAATATTATTGATATCAGTTTATCTCTTAAGGTGCCCCAATGACCATGAACTTTGTGCTTTTTAAGTTAATCATCACATTTTCCCCTTAATTGGCATTTAGCAATTATACATTATTTCATTTTCTAATAGCATGGAGAAATTACGTAAACATTTTTTTTACTGTTTTAGGGTTAGTATAGAATATTTTTTGTTCAATCAAAATCTGAGTTAAAACTGAATTTAAAGGTTTTCTGTTTTTTTCAGCTCATCCTGAGAAATCCTGTGCACATTTATCGTATCAGTAAATAGGGAACATTTTGCTTTATAAATATTAAGACCTTATATATCTTAATATTCTTTGCACTATGAAATTGTTTCGGGAGAGGTAATGACAGTACACAAGATCTAGAGCCTTAACCGTTTTCTTTTATTACAAATACTATTACATGTTACAGTAAAACTTTACAATGGTTTGTTACAGATAATAAAAAGAGTGTCCGGAACCAACTTTAATCTCAGTTTGTTTGGGAAGTATAAGTTATAGGATACTTCTCTTGAAGTTTAAGGTGCAGATAAATCAGGAAATTAGAAGTATGATTAGTCAAGGAGCTCCTATCCCAACTCTAACAGCAGATACGAGGTAAGGATTTAAGATAGACACTCCCAAAAGCAGAATGACCTCGTTGTTTCTGATGTCTTCCTCTTTAAATCCGAAATCTGGATGACTGATAGATGGTGTTGGTGACAGTGACGTCCGTAAGCATGTGACTGTTGTTGCTGGCTTCTTGTCGTCTGCTGTTGTTGACATCAGTCATTTGTACGATATATTACACCCCGTGGTCGAAAACAGATTGGCTAGAAGAAAATTTTTCCTACAAATGTAGAACCATAATAGTACATGTCGTATGGAGTGGGTGTTCAAGACACTGAAAATTATAGGCGTTTTGTGATAAAAATAGTTAACACTTATATATGTAAAACCACTATGACCACAAACAGAGAATTATTTACATAGCGAGATCGCAAATCGTTGATATGATTTGCACAGTTATCCCACGACCCGACCAGGATCATTTGCCACAACGTCAAATCCCTCACTGGCGGTTAATTATTTAAACTCATTAACCATAGCATTTACTGATATAGGACTTCCACTGGTGTGAGGTGTTATTCTGGTTGTATTATGGTGTCCGTCTTGTAGTTTGGAGTTTCTATGGCAATTACAGATGAAATGTCCAGTAGATGATACTGTATTGGAGGCATCGGAGAGCGGCACAGCAATCACAAGAAGTACATAAAAATAATAAAAATGATAGAGACGATTGCGATGATGGGTATAAAAAGTTGCAATGATATCACCGCAAAATTAGAAAAAGAATCACTTTAAGCTGATGGAGGTATCACACGTCGGTACACAGATAGAGAAAAATTACCAATATAAAATCATCAGTTATAGCATACATTATAACCCTTATTTCTCGCGCGTGTCTTAAAA
Source organism: Lepisma saccharinum (assembly GCA_022664845.1). Taxonomy (NCBI): domain Eukaryota; kingdom Metazoa; phylum Arthropoda; class Insecta; order Zygentoma; family Lepismatidae; genus Lepisma; species Lepisma saccharinum. The sequence goes on from JAGDQP010063765.1 coordinate 2,048, forward strand.
TAGTGCATACTATTGTTTACTGTTCAAACTTAGTTATCTAAACACTGTGCTAGTGGCTTAGTGACATTTTTACGAATTGAGCGCTGCTGAACTGTTATCAGTACCACTATAAAATAATTATTTATATAATTGTCCACGAAAATGATGAGTGAAGTTGAAAGTCTAAATAATGGTTGGGTAGTTTATTCTGGTTATGTCTCAAAAGTACCTTCATGGAGGTTATTGATTTTTGAACATTTTGCAACTTAAAGGTAAAATTCAAATCGAACATCGCAGCTAAGCTGCGGAGTTCAATGGTGAAGTTTGCTGAATGTAATTAAATATTTTAATTTTATCTATTGTGTATACATAATAGAGTGTATGAGAGTTGAGGCATTAGCTTACTTATTTATCGTACTTCCGTGATAGTTGGCTGTGTATGTTGATACATGTAGTCTCTCCGCCAGCGTGCACGGGCAGACGAACGGCACTGAAGTTTGTATTATAGAGTTTCAAACAGATTTTGTGTTTTTAACTGAAAATCTAAGTCTAACGCAACCTTTTGCTAATACATAGGTAACATTTCTTTTTTTGTGTGGGGGCGATGTCCAGCCTTGCAAAATAGATAGGTGATCGAACAACCTAAAGAATCTAGCAGGGTCTTCTGTAATTCTTCCAGAAAATTTAGTAAGTTGATGCACTGTGAAACAAGGTTTGGAGTTATTTCCTGGATTCCTCATTTCGTCACCCCCTTCTGCATCTTCTCAATCTTCGTTTTCGGGTTTCCACGTTTCTTTCCCAGACTAAGTTGTTGCATAACTTTTTATCTAATTTCATTTCAATTTCTACGCTTCATTGAGTTCAGAATAATAGAAATCTTGGTACAGTTCAGCAGCGCTCACTTCACAATTCGTAAAAAAAAGTCACTAAGCCATTAGCACAGTGTTTAGATAACTAAGTTTGAACGGTAAATAATAGTGTGCACTATTTTACGACACGTGCGAAAAATAAGGGTTCTTTTTATCGGAGATCGCCTCGGATCACCACTTAATATTCTTTGCTGAATGAAATTGTTTCGATAGAAGCAATGACAGTACAAGAGATCTCGACCCTTAACCGTTTTCATTTATTACAAATACAATTTATGTATTACAGTATAACTTTACAGCGTTTTGTTCCGGATGATGAAAATAGTGTCCGGAATCCACTATATCTCAGTTTGTTTGGGAAGTACAAGTTATAGAATACTTCTCTTGATGTGTAAAGTGCAGACAAATCAGGTAATTAGAAGTGTGATTAGTCAAGGAGCTCCTATAGCAACAGCAGGTAGAGAGTAAGCGGATGGGTGTTCCTACTCCAACAGCAGGTAGGAAGTAAGGATTGCCAATCCCAAAAGCAGAATTACCTCGTTGTCTCTGATGTCTTCATCTTTATATCCGAAATCTCGATGACTCTTGTAATATTGTTGGTGAGAGTGACGTTCGTAAGCGTGTGACTGTAGTTGTTGGCTTCTTGTCGTCTGCTTTTGTTGACATCAGTCATATGCACGATATATTACAATATAGACATGGAACTAATATAATTTTTTAGATTTAAGCACATCTTTACGTGATGATCTAACAACCATATTTTGTATACAAAAATTATTTATACAAACATGTGATACCGCCTAAAAGCCATAAATGAACATTCAAAAAATTCAAATCAAACATGTGATGCACCCAAAAATATTATTCCAAAGCTTATAAGGGCACAAAATTTTGCGTCATATAAAGAGACCATAGTTTGTCGGGAGATTGCACCTTGTAATTTATATAATGAAGTAGACAACATTTAGTTTTTTATTAAGTTAAATAATGTGATCATCCCGTTTTAGTTTTTCGTTTATAGTTGCTGCTAACAGTTTACTTTCAATAGAGTATTCCTAAGAATATGCATTATGAAGGTAAACGTAAGCGGTCAGTTAGAAAGACAAAAATATATTATTTAGATTTATTTATATTTATATTCAGATTGTTTAATTAATCTAATTCTATTAATCAGTAAATAATTGATTTTAAGTCCCTTCCTGATGAGTGTTTCCAGTTACAAATATATTTACATCATCGTCGAAAGAAAATACATTTTTTTGAATCTATGGATTGAACTAAATCATTGATATCAAGAAGAAATAAGATAGGTTGGAAATTGGAACGCTAAGGAATACCCTTGTTAATTTCATCTGCTCCAATTTGAAGTTCCGCACATAGCTTACTTCTCAAGGAACCTCACAAATTACATAATTAATAATTGATTCTAATTACAGCCATAGGACCGGTCACCGAGTGAAGATTTTTTCACGAGGTCAAATACGTCATAATTGGAACATTGGATCGGCAAGTTAACTCTGCATGGCGATTTCGGTAAAGCCCAGGTTCCAAGTAATTCGGGTGAATTGCACCATTCCGGTCCAGTTTCGGACCGGGTCAGTGGGTTTCAGGACCACCTATATTCCAGTCTCACCAGGTCTCCAAAAGTCGACTTATTGACTATTTCGTGACTAATCCATAGTTTATTATAGTTTTAGAGAACTAGCCTCACTTTGTTCTATTTAGTGCAGATACATCAGATTTGCCTCTTTCGGTTTCAGTAGGTATAATTTTTATTTCTTAGTATGAAGCTTGAATTTACGTTCCAATAGCTCCCTTTTCTTTCGTCTAGACAGATCTATAGAAAATCTGACCTTTCATAGCTATTAAAAACTGCCAGTTCTTACAATTTTATTACATGCTGCCATAAGATTGTCAACCAAGTTGTGAAGACATCCTGTAAAATAATTAGCATTTCGAAAGAAATAAGATGGAAACAGAGGGAATGAAATATAACAAGAAATGGGTAACGCTTACCGGTGTGTAATTGTGGTAAGAAAAGTAAGAGAATGAGTTGGAGAGATACAGCAGCTTACTCTCTCTTTGCAAACCTCATAGTTTCCACAATGCACCCTCCGTTTTCGTCTTAACACTTATTTTCGTTGTAAACGCAAGATCTGTTCTGTTTCAATATGATAAACTTTGCCGCCTAAGCTGTTTAGTATTCAAGACGCGGACACATAACAACTGGCTTTGGAGAAATATCACAGAATGCTTGCGTCCTCATGTTTTACTTTAAAGCGCATACAAACATCTTTAGCATCCTTCTGCCGGAATCATCGCATTTAGAAAGCTAGGGGAGGGGAGACTTTAGAAAGGGAGCCAAGAACCTCAGTAGGAAAATGTCTAAAAATCTTGGCACTACTAGAATTGTTAATGGGACGGTACACAGGATATTTCGTTGAAACTTTTTCAACTGATTGTTTTGTGAGATAGCAATGCATATTTGATTACTGGCATTCCTCGTGAATTATCAAAGAGCCTTTTCATTTCTAAAGCAAAGAATGTCGAACTTTCTTCAACATTTGTATGTTTAATTAGTATCTGTTATTAACACAACGACCGATTTCACGAATATATCATATTCGATAGTAAAAACTGAAAGGTATAGATGCATGTTTCCTACAGAGATTTAAAAATTCATTAGTACAAATGCGTAGTCCAAGGGTTACTAAAAATCACAATAATAGTTACAATTATTTTACTTCATTTTCACAGTAAATTATTCAGCTAAAATTTAGGAATTCAAACTTATAAAAAAATCATATATTAAGCTTCGTTCTTTTCAATATTGACGTAAGCTATTGGTTTGTTTCTTAATAATCTGCCTTACAGCGTAGCAATAATTATAAAAATCGACTACATAATTATGTCAGTTTGTGACCCTCCTCATATAAAAAATGTAAAATACTTTGCGAAAGTAAATTATTTTTATATGGTGGGTACAGTCAAAAGCTGAAAAAAAAAAGTATTTGAAACATTTTGTATTCACAATAGATTTTGTGAAAATCTTTAACTGTGGTCAATCTTGCCTTTTTAAATAATCCAACAACGGAAGTTCGTTGAGCATTTGCACTAAGGACTATTTAAAGTGTTTTTACTACACACATATCGTATATACGGGGCTCAGCATTGTCTTTTTTCAAAGGGAGCAAACTCCGATTTTAATGTTCCTTCCAAGGAGTCAAAGGGTACAACGACTAGTCCCCCACCCCTTATTTTCATTTGGCGTCCTCTAGCCCGGGACACGTTCGCCGTTTTCTCCTTCTCTACTTGCGAACCCGGATACCATCCAAGCTAATCAACAAAAATCCAGAGTAAGTTTACTACTGCCTTTGAGATATTATTGAAATTGCAATAATATGGTGTTAAATTTTCAAACTTTTGGAACGTAAGACTTTAGGACAAACATTGTATATTACAGTAATATCTTATCTAGAGGTCATTAGTTTATGTCTATCAAAATGTACAAAAATAGGGCTATATTTGCACTGTAAATCGCTTTATAATTCACAGATATCAGCTCGTGACGAAGCGATATCAGTTCGTGGCTCTCTGCTTTCCTCCTTTACACTTATTATTATTATATATTGTATATGTATATATTCTATATTTTTAATAAAAATAAAACATAACATATTTGTCTTTGATGTGGTGTACTAGAATTTGAGGAGCGGTCAATTCTTTCAGAGAGTTTGGTGGAAATGTATTTCAGAACGTAAGTACGGACTGCAAAAATTTCAGTTCGTAACGGCAACTTTAACATTAAATAAGATAACAGTATTTTAATTATTTACGTGTTCTTTTACCGAGCATATGGTCTGCAATGTCTCCTCTAATATACGTTGTGCTCAAGTGTGAAACTTTCATAGATGTTATAAGGCAATTACAGTCGAGAAGAGTATTCTGAATGTCAGTTCGTGACGCATGAAATAATTCAGTTTGTTGAACGATAACATTACCGTTGAAGAAAAGTTGCTGCTAATCGTGAAATATCACGAAAACTACTGTAAAATATAAAAACAAAACAATAATCACGTGGTTTGGTAATATATTTGAATCATATGCTTTAGTTACCTCTTCGATGCTTTTAAACTTCTTCAAACAACTATTAATCTGTGTAATTTTAGAGAAATTCCTTAATTGTGTTTTAAAATTGTTTATGCATAAGGTGGATTATTTTACCATAATGTGTAGAAATTAGTACTGAGGCCGCTCATAGAAGTACACTGTGAGACGCAGTTATCAGTGTTACCAACCATTTTTTAAAACAATAATGTTTCTAATTGATTCCAACGAAATAGGAAAGGCTGTCAAGAATCTATAATCCAAAACGACAGTTAGATCTGATGGTATACCCTCGTGTATGGTGAAAGGATGTATTGATAAATTTAAATATTCCCTATTAATTGCGTTCAACTTGGCACTAAAAACATGCATTTACCCTAACAAATGGAAATCTGCTTTAGTTTGTCCTATACCTAAAACAAACAACAGACGAGAAATTACCAACCACAGACCTATAGCAATCTTACCAATCTTTGGAAAATTCTCTGAACTGATCGTATATCAACGAATTATCAATCATTGGAAGGCAGTTATCTAAACTAAACAACATGGCATTGTTTCACAAAAATCCACGGTAATGAACCTTACAATTGTTACAGGTTTTATTTAAAACTCGTTGGACAAAGAAAGCAAGTCGATGAGATTTATATTGAGTTTGAAAAAACCTTTGACAGACTTAATCACAATGTATTTTTAAGTAAATTAAATCACTTCTCTCTATCTTTGAATAGGTTCATGTGCTTTTATCTAACTAATCACAGTCAGTCTGTTCTATTTAAGGAACACAAATCTAATGAATATACATACAGAACTGTCATGAGTTCCGCAAGGTTCGAATCTTGGGCCGTTGTTATTCCTCTTGTTCATTAATCACCTACCGCAATTCTTACCAGATAATAGAAATGTGCTATTTGCGGATGACCTCAAATATATGCTAAAATTAATTCCATGAAGATGCCATAAAACTACAGCATAGTTTAGGCAACTATACTAACTGGAGCGTTATCAATCAACTTGCAATTAATGCGAAGTTTTATGATTCAGTACAAATAAAACGATTTATAGATTTAATTGTAAATTCATAAGTATGCCCGACGTAGTTAAAAAATCTTGGTGTCACGTTTGATATTAAATTAACGTTTAACAGCCACATAAAAAATATTTTAAATGAAGCTTTCATAATTCTAGCATTTGTAATAAGAATGGGAAGGACATTTAACAACGTTTCTACCTTAGAAAAAATGTACTATGCTTATGTTCATTAGAGCAAAGACTAGCATTTCTGATCTGTAATTTCTTAGGAAAATAATTCAAAATGACTTAGACTGTACAGACTTGGTATTATTGTTACAGTTTCGTGTCACGTCATTAAAAACTCACGTAGAAAAGGCATAATTATGAAATCACCAATCTGGAGAATATGTAACTACCAACAGTGAAATGTGTAGAACTTCCATCGAAATGGATATATGTAATATGTCTTCGTCTTCCAACTCATTTAGAATTATTGTAATAAAAATATCTGTAAAGGAGCATTTTAAATATCAACACTCTAATTAGGCTATAAAGTTTGTTGTGTTGACAATAAATATATAAATAAAATTAAAGTAAATAAAAAATAAAATATAGAAAGTTCATATAAACATTTTATTGTTGTTTCATATCTTGCATACAATAATATTCTCTGGCTAGGGAGGCAAGCGCCCCCTTCCCCCCCTAATGGGCGCAATTGGTAGTCCAGAATCTCCTAAGTATATTATTGATATTTGCTCTGGAGCTATTTTAATAAAGGGATTGAAGCAACTCGTACTTTACAACGCAGTAGCCTTTTTGCATTCTCCAGTACACTCCTGGATGATGCGAACATTTACAGGGAATATTATAATATTGATCACTATTAGCTAAGGAAAAAAATATAAATGGGGAAAACAATGATAAACCTCATTTGTAAAAAAAAATGAGTTAGGTACAGAAATATAATGGTAGCACGGATATCTACTGACTGTGGAAAAAGCTCAAGTCAAAAACAACAAATGACCGCATAGTGACCACTTTTTATGGGAAACCCCATAAGTCAGCATGGGAGAATAAAGTTTCCGAACGTAATATCTCAATTGATACTCAGTGTGGGTTATTTTCTCCCGGACCCATCAAATGAACTTTACGGGATGAACGAGATGTACAAATTAAATATGCAGGTAAATGCACAAATTTAATGGCCTGAAATACATTAAAATGAACAAATTAATTCTTTAGCTCTTGGGTTCAGGAAAATTGAAGGCTAGCATCAATCTACACAGCCTCTGTGATCCAGTAATTCCGATCGTTGATTTCTAATAAAGACCGATAAACAGCAAGGTCATTTTGACTGATTTTCCATTTTTTTTCATTCTCCAGGCGAATATCGTAATGGTATCTTGTACAAGGGTTGATTGAAAAGTTTCATGACTGACTCTATTTCTCTTTTCATGTTTGCGTATTGTGTATGCTCTACTACATGTTTTGAATGCCATACCTATAGAAGTCTGATTCTGAAGTGAAGGATTATACGAACATTTTAAGTGTTTAACAGCACGTCAAAGTAACAAGTTCAGTTTGTCATGGTGCGTGAATAGTTGAATATGGCGGTTGAAGAGAACGTCCCTGGAAGAATACGACAGATGTATCCGATTGAAATTTTGTGCGACACTCGGGAAGTGTGGAAATTAGGTATTTGAAATGTTGCAAAAACATATTTCTGGGAAACAATGAGCCATGCTGTTCTGTATTACTGGTGGAAGCACTTGAAAGACGGAAACACTCGAGTGATCGGTAAGGAGCGTTCTGGTAGGCTGGTGATGTTGAGTGCTATGGAAAGTTAAGGCGTATCCTTAATTTAGGATTTACTACATTTATGTATGAATATATTTTTAAAGAAATTTTCGATATTGAAAAAGCTGCAAAAGAAACAAAAATTCAAAACATGATAGAATTAAAGCATGTGATTTTATGAACAAAATTGGTTAACAATGATTCAGAGAATACGATCTATCTTTATAGGTAATTGGTTTACAGTCGATTGTTAGAAATTGTTAAGATGTAGTATCTTAAAGTACAAATGTGTCCACATCTTGCTAATATGAAGTTATGAACGATGCTAATAAATATATATAAACCAAGTATCAAAAGAATGATAATAATTGATGTATGATTTTGTAGAAACTAAAGAAGACACGAATTATTTCATGTGTAAAATCTAGATATGATTGGAGTTTGAATGATGCCAAAAATGTTCGAAGGTAATGGCATTTTGTGTAAACTAAACCAATATTGAAGATATGCAATAATACCAGTTTAACCAGAATGTATATGATTTCCAATATCGTGATGAACAGTTAAATCATTTAAATATGATACATGGGTTTACTTTAGTTACCGTAACCGGACAGGTAGTTAATTATTTTTTTCTTCTTTGGTACTTTCTAAGTTTCGTAGAGAACTTTAGCAAATACTAATATACATATTATATAATTGATTAATTTACTTTGTCGTCTCATAAGATTATTTCCCCCTAGTCTCGTCTTCTATCATATGGGAATTCAACGGCGCTAGGATGTCATACTTGTCCATAAGCTAAATGCGAGTTAATTGAGTGGAAACACCATATTTTATTTAAGGATAATTTATGTTATTTAAGAAAGAAATCCTATTTTACTTGAAAAAGAGTATTGTCATATATTTAAAAAATTAATCAACGAATGTTAAGTCTATGGTAGAAATGATGAATTCTTATTAAAATCATTTGTCTCGCCTAGGTAAGCCAAAGCTACCTAACGACATAAGTAAAATTAACTTCATTTTTCAAGAAATTACTCACTAATAAAGGAACAGGAGTTTGCTAGTACATTGTGTATTATGAATGGGACCTAAATGTGACATATATCGGTATGCCCCAGAAAACATTATGTTGTTATAGGTAGGAAGTATCCGACACTAACAAATGAAACAAATAGCAGGGTTAAAGTTTAAAACGGATTAACACATTTGACAATACCTTTGAAAGAACCAGACAACTCCATTTTTGAACCAAATTTAGTTTTAATGTAAATATATTTTGCAACAAATTTGCTTTCAGTCGGGGGAAGAAGGAGCCAAATCCGTTGTTTCTAACATGACTTATTAATAAAATAATCAAGATGTCGAAGCAAGATTCAGACTGCTACTGAAGTGGCCTGTCTGACTTAGTAAACATGTAACAACGCAGTATTTTTGAAAAGTATATTAATTTAAAACCATCAGTTATTTTTTTGTATGGAATCGTGTATGCATCCTGAAAATGGATTTGCCTGGTTCTTGAATCGTCCTCTTCAATCCACGTACATAAATACTCTTTATATAACACCATAAAACGTTTCGTGTACTCCAAGTAATGTCGGATTTCACTTTCATATTTTACCTCTTCCTAACTTTTTGTCCTAGAGGAGAGCCACTACTTTGACTTGCTAAATAAGACAAAATACTAGCGCATATGCACATTGATGTGCAGGCGCTGTCTGTGGAGTTGTGTACCCCTATTTCCGTTAGAAATCAATATTAATTCAAGACAGCATATAATTCAAGACAGCATATAATTCAAGACGACAATATTCAATAGATGGCGGACGTAGCATATCTCATTGTTTAGAGATGCAAT
>JAGDQP010063768.1:0-11673 GCA_022664845.1 Lepisma saccharinum
TTATTTATGTTTGAAGTAAAAAATAAATAAAAATTAAAAGAAAATAAAGTAAATAGACAAAATGCAGAAACGCAGAAGTGATATTTTGAAATAAGAAATATATATTTTGTGCATATATTTATGGTTTATTAAGTTCAAGAATTGTTATTTTCTGTTACAACTTCAGAGTTATATTTTATCATTGTAAAATTTTCTCAAAATTATTTCCGGAAATAAATATTTGTCTCAAGTCAGCAATATCCTAGTGCAAGGGTCTTTAAATGGCGGGCTCCGGTCCGGATCCGCCTCCACGGTTTAATACGAATTCAAATATATTTATGGTCTTTTGTCATCTTTGGCCCACACCGGTTTTGCTACGATGTTAAGAATAATCAATATGTGAATGTATTGTATTATATTTATTTTTGTATACCCTTCACAAGCTGCAATGCACAAAAAGTTGTGAAGTGTAATGTGAATTCATGCTAATTTACGCCGTGCTTATTCTTTAATTCTAATTGTTCCCAAAAATATACGGAGTAACCAATACGGAGTCTTGCTGTTCTGTTTCAATTTATTTATGGCCTTTAAGCATCTATGACTTAAGTCAGGATAGGGTATGGAGAAGGAGTCGGCCGGGGCCTAAGTTGAAGGTACCATCCCGGAACTTGTATGGTGTGACCGAGGAAAACCCTCAGTCTGGATGGTCGGCCGGTGGTATAGTACCAGGACCTCCTGAATGTGAACCCAACGTTCTACCAACTGAGCTACGGCTACTCGGTCTTACTGTTCTGTCTTACTCATAGCCGACTAAGTAATATCGACTAAGGCATTTTTATTGCGATATTACCATCAATCCGGGCCCTAGGAGAAAATAATTGAAGACCTAGTCCTGACTGTCGTTCTTCGAGTGACGCTAAGAAACGAGTCTGTTAGCGGCACTCACATATATACAGGAAATTTCGGATCTAGCGAACTATAAGCCCGACTTTGATGCTTGAACTTGCATTTGAAAGCTCTTTGCCATACGAAGACACACACAAAAAAGGTCGGTAGGACCTCCCTGGGACCCCCTTGAAGTTCGAAAAAAAATTAAGAACTTCACATTTCTGGTGATAGCACTGACCCCAAACCATATAGACGGCCGAAACTTCCGGAATCGTAATATACACTTCAACATCTTTCAAACAGTGTATCACACGTCAAAATCAAAAGTTACGACTTTTTATTTTTTAGCCCAATCACAGAATTTACACAAATGATAGAAAAGGGTTTTTGTCATTCTGTCTGTCTTTTTGCTTGAGCAAAAAAATGATTGTTTTTTTGAGTGGGTCAATAATTGCGGGCCTCGTAGAAGCAAATTGATTCTTACTTTTTGATAGGAGTTACCGTTTCCGAGATACGGAGCCTACCATGGTCCAAAATCGATCTTTTGTATGAAGACTATGCACTTCCTTCATATGCAGCCTTACAAAATAAGTGATATCGGTACAAGAACCCTTTCATGGTAACGGGAAGAGTGACGCAAGAATTCTACTCACAAAAGAAGTTATATCCATTTTGCGAGTGACTTTCTTTCTGTCACTATAAGTCTCTTAATTTTATTACAAAGAAGCAATTCCGCCATAGTGACACAAAGAAAGCATTTAGTTCGTAGACGCCGGAGATTCTACAACCTCACTCACTTTTTTTTTTTTTAACCGTATCTATCTGATGAACGGATCTTCTCCCACAACTTATTGTTTTTGGATATCATTTCAAATAACGTTGTATATGACACATTTTTGCAAAGTGTTTTAATTGTGAGCATAGCTCTCACTGCTTTTAAATTAAGACTATTTCAAACTTTGATCCGTAGTCAATTCATTTGCGAAGAAAAAGCACGTTCTGCCCAGTGTGAGGAGGGCCGCAGGTTGTATTTATTACTGCAAAGGGGAGTGATCTTCGATTTTGGCGCACTTTTGAAGGAATTAAAATCGTGCAATGCCCCTCCTTATCTTCATTTTGCGGCTCCAACCCGGAGCTCCGGAAACGTGCCTCCTTTGCTTCTTCCCCCCTAGTTGCGGCCCTGAGTGTAAGAAAAGCTTACAAGCAAAGCAACTATATCACGGAAACGTATGTGGTCTTTCTTAAAGTGAGTGATCTCTTTTTCCGTCTGTCTGACACTTTATAGTTATTGTTGTTCTATTATGTTGCTTTATTGTCAGATAGCTAAGTTCTAACATGGCAGTAGTCATCAAAAAGAGTTTCTTCCTGGAGACACATGCTGGGAAAATGGACTTCTTCAGCGGAAAATGGCCTTGGGCGATTTTATCGCATTCTAGAATGTTATTGAGAGAAACCCATTCAATGTTGGCACAAACATTGAACAGTTGGGGCCACTCTCATATATTCGGCTGCTGTAGCAGAGAAGTTGAAAACAGACTTTCTGATCTGATTAAATCTTCTTTTAGAAACGAGCATGTAGAATTAGGGAATGAGGAAGATGAGATAAATATATAAGGCAACTGGCTTAATATTATTATTCAGTTTGTATTTTGAATAGTGTAATAATATATTCATGTTTTTGACCATATTCTCATCTTTTTAAGATATTTTTCCTAATTTTTCAGTGTCTCCGATAGGTGAGCTGTAGCGATTGCTGTCTATTAATAAAGGGGTCCCAGGTTTATACTAGGGGTGTACGGAAGTTCGAAGTCGATTCCGGAATTCCAAAAACCTCTAGTTCATACACAGTTGTTCAGAGACCACTTTAAAGTGTATAAGCTCTATCCCAGGTAGCACATTCAACTTGCAGCAAAACTGATAGCTGACCGATGCCAAACTTGGTACAAACTTGCTACGAACTTGGAAAGCCAAACTTGCTACAATCTTTGTTTTTAAAAACGTTGGTAGACCAATATCGAACCTGTAGAAAGAAAAGATTTCGGTCTGCAGTACGATTCGAAGCCACGTCCTTCAGATTTGTTCGTCACTCTACCACTGCTCCACAAGTACATCTACCAAATGAAGTACATTTTACTAGTCCTTTTATGTTACAAAAGCAGTTTCTGGAATAAAGGCATTTATGTAGATTTTAATTCCAAACTGAGAAAGGTTATATTGATATTGAGTTGGAGTGGAGCTATGAAAAAGGTTGATTTGTGATTTTTCACAAGCGAGTACATCGGGTAACGTCCATAAGTCCTAAATTGCAGAAGTCCTAAAAAAACTTTCACAAGTCCTAAACTTTAGGACTTGTGCAATTTAGGACTTGTGCAATTTAGGACTCCTGCAATTTAGGACTTCTGCAATTTAGGACTCCTGCAAATTAGGACTTCTGTAAACTCCAGTGAACTGGCTTCTTGTCTTTTAGGACTTACGCAATTTAGGACTTCTGCAATTTAGGACTTCTGCAAAATCCAGAGAACTGGCTTCTTGCCTTTTAGGACTTCTGGAATTTAGGACTTGTGGTGCTACCCCAGTACATCAAGTGTACCAGAATGATGTGTACTTTACTGTTCGGGTCGACGACGTTTCTCAAACAAACTGACTGCCAATTTCACAGATAGTACGCTAGTTTAAACAAAGTTTTGACTAGCATTAATTTTTCCTTACAGTGATAAACTAACAGTGATGTTTCCCATTGGATTACTGGAACGCCGGGTTTCAAGAAAATCTTTTTTAACAACTTCTTTTTGTTCGTATTTATAACTATTTCCTCCCCTTTCCTTCCTTTTGTATTTTTCAACATTTTACACAATTTTCAAAATTGTACGCATTCTCCGAAAATAAGTTAAACAATTCAAGTTAGATAATTATTCTTTTCTTTCATTATACGCAATAAAAAGACCAAAAACGCAACACGTCATCGACCCGAGCAGTAAAGGATACAGATCATTATGATTTTCCTGAAGAGGCTCGTTTGAGAAAAATCAACGAAGCAGGTTTCCTAGCTCTAAAACAGGATCAATGAGCTTTCACAGTTAAGAATTTCAGCATATATTACAGTGCATTTGCTTAATAAACTGTCTTCGTAACATAAAAGGACTAGTAAAATTGAAGATATTCAGGAGTGGCGCGATTGAGCAGTCGGTAGAGTGACCGACTCCCAACAATACTGGGATTCGAGCTCCAGTCCAGACATTCTAAAACTCTTTCCGCCACAGACTTGCTGTTTGAAAATACAAGTTTGTAGCAAGTTTGGCGTGCAAAGTTTGTAGCAAGTTTAGGATCGGCAAACTAGCAAGTTTGTAGCCTTACAATGCGAAACTTGGTGCAAACTTGCAATGACAAGCCTCATACAAGCTTATTACAAGTTTGGGTGTTATCTGGGATTCTTAGTACATCATCATCTGATGGAAAGCAATGAGAAATCACCATCGGTTCCCCTTGACCAGCAAGACCTGCCTCCGGGCAGAATACCCGGTGAATGCCAAAATATGACCTAAAGTAAAAAATACAATAAAATATGCAATTATATGGCCAAAAAAGGAACGTGTGGACAAAAGCTAGAAACAAGTTTAAACTTAGTTGCCTACGGAAGAATGGGCCACGACAAAAAAAGTCATAAATATCCGAGTTTTAGTAGTGAACAAGTGCTGAAGAGAGTACGCAAGAGCCCAACAATACTGGGGACAATTAAGAGCAAAAGACAGTGGGTAGAAGATTGGTTGTGTACCGACTATATACTGTCATCATAGCTTTACTGGGGAATCGAGTTATTGTTAATTTAGAGTCTAATTTGATAGAGAATCTTACGTAGCTCAGGTAATCTAAAGGTTCAGAAAAACGTGCTAATATTTGGTATACTGTTGATACACGGTTTCCCAAAGACTACGCACAGGCTCGGCCCGGATTTATGCATAGGCCCGGGCCTAGGTGCGCACTTTACAAGGAAAAATTAGAATTTGATATTTAAAACCAGAGACGAAAACAATATTTAGGGGGAAAAAGAAAAAAACATTAAGAGAGAGCGCCAAATACTGTGTCACCTCTGAACTTCCTGACTCCCTCGTAAATAACTTACTTCAGATAATTTAAAGTTAGGTTAATTTACATTAGAAATAGTACAACAAAGATTAGAGCTTATATTAGGAACATTATTTATTCTTATTTTTGTCTTTGTACACACCAACAATCATTATTACATTCTTTTCTTTAGTTCACAATAGTTCGTGGTGTCCTCCAATTTTCCAACGTTAATATAACTCATTTCCCGACGTCATACAATGACGAAATTTTGCACAGTGACGTATAAGTCCGGTGACAACACAATATTCCATTGTTACTTTCATATATTTCTATATATTTCTATAATTTACAAGCATATATATATATATATATATATATATATATATATATATATAATATTACGCATACCTAGCCTGCAACGATTTGGCGTTTGACTGATTCCAGAACACTTTAGGATTTGGGTAAAATAAATGATAAAATAAGTTCTTAAATACTGTACACACTTTTCTTAAACAATTCGCACTAAAAAGTAAAAAAAATCATTTTGTTTATGCATGACTTTTAAAAAGAAAAGCATGGGGTGTATCAATTGAAGAATTTATAAAGTGACTGAATATGAGAGAGCGCCCCACGCTTTTCTTTTTAGTCACCCATAAACAAAATTATTTTTTTACTTTCTAGTAGGAATTGTTTAAGAAAAGTATGTCTTTAATAAAAACTTTTTTTATTATTATTTTTAGTCTATGTCACATATAGGACGTCGCTGTCATTTATATCTCTGCTAATGGGCAAAGATACTTTGTGTTAAGTATGCATGAAGGCATAATTTACGCTAATTTTTGTATATGAGGAAAACTAAAGTGTCTTTTTGGGTCCTTAATGGGTAGTTATCGTTTGTTCGAATCCTGCTGCCAATCGTCCTGATTGACATTTCCTTTAGTTTCCTTCAGTTTCACCAGACAAACGTCAGAATGGTACCTTAACTAAGATACTGGCCGTTACCCTCCCATACCCTATCCTGGTCTGATTCAAAGTTGGATTTAAAGACCTCACAAATTCTACAAATATCTTAACGTGTCTTTTATGACAGAAGAAACAGTTTCTCCCAAACCTGACTTTATATCTTCAGGAGGTGAACATTCCCGGAGATGGTGTTTAAAATTCAAAAAGCTTCCCACATATTCAACGTAGTTAATGCGTTTGTAGTGCCGCTTTTGTCCATTGTTAGAGATTTTTTAACTTTGAACTTGCTAGTTCTTAGGGCTACGTATTGGCATGTGGACCGATATACTGACTAACAGATACCGGTACATAGCAGGGTTCAATTCTGTAAATCTACGTTTCTTTTTTCCTACATACAGAGAACTGGGAAAGAGTATGAATCAATAAATGGTAAATAGCGAGGAGAAAATATGATGACTTTACCATTCTTTAGTTTACTTTAAAGTGTTTTTATATGTCCTTAGATAATAAAAGTGTCTTGTGTGCTTTGTGTTCTGTAATGTAATTGTAATTTTTAGATTTCTTAAACTTTATAAATGTATTTAGAAAATTTTAGTTTTTTGTATTGTATTTGTTAGTTTTTAGACATTTTTTTTTAAAAAAAATTATAAATATATCTAGGAAACTTTAAAGTTCTGTATTGTAATTGATATTTTTATCCTCTAGAATACTTTATAAATGTATTTTAGGAAATTTTGGTGTATTGCATTGTGATTGAAAGTGTTAATTTTTAGAGTTTTTATTCTTAAAAGTTTTTTAAAGGTATTTAGGAAATTTTAGAGTTTGTAATTCTTAAAACTGTAAATCTATCACGAAACTGCAATGTGCCATTTGTGATGTTAGAAAAAGTAGAATCCAAAAATGGCTGAAGCTAGGATTCTTCTTAAAGCTGCATAAAAGCCGTGAACGAAATGTAATAACAATATTATAAATAATAAAATTGAAAAATACAATATTACCTTCCTGTTCGGTGTAATTAACATATTTTCAACAAGTAGCCCACAGCAATTTAATTAAAATTGCTCATTGTATTTAATGAAATTATATTATTGTTATAATATTATTGAAACGAATTTTGTAAATATTCACATTACCAGAGTTAAATAATTATTATCTCGTTATTATTAATAATGGCTAGAAGACGGATGAGAGCCATTTGTTATAATGTGAGGGTAGGAAGGGAGAAAGGACGGAAGTGGTAAGTGTGGAGGGGCGGGGGCGCTGGAAGTCATGGGCCTAGGGCGCTTAGACATATAAATCCGACCCTGCGCACAGGCAAATATATCACTCAATGGTCCCTCAATCACTTATAGATGAAATATTCCAGATCCAATGTTAATAGAGCAACACAGTAAGTAACATGCAAGTAAGAACCAACTGAACTGCTACTATTGATGAAGACTAGCTGTAGTGGCCAAGAACTGGTGACGGAAATCGATCTATTACTGTTGGTATTCTTGGATAGTTGCTGTCATGGATCTGGATCTTGTAGACCAAATACTGGTCTGGTGCCGTAAGGCTGGTGGCTTCAGGAGTCAAACTCACACCATCAAAATCTATTGGTTCTGTTTGGTGTTTCGGTAGCAGTAAGTAATACGATGAGATGCTGTCTTGATGCTTTGACGGTAGCCTTAGCCGGTGAGAATGAAAGTGGCGTGAGTCACTTTATGCCTAATTTGGGATATTTAATGGTTTGTTAAAATTGTTATTGAAAAATCGAATTAGAAGATACTGTAATACTAAAAACTGATTACTGTCTACATGTAAGTGATTAATCTGATTGTAAATATGTATTCTGCAGATCTTCTTATTTACAATAATTGGGCTTAACTAATTGTTTAAAATTTTGACTTACGCCACTTTCATTCTCGCCGGTTTGGAGGCTAAGACCAAACTTGGAGTCAACTAAAGTTGCTGGACCTCGATATTTATGGTAAAATTCGTCCAATCACAGGAGTTCCTCAAAGCTGCCTGGAGATGAGCACGTGATTGACTCAGCAATTCCTGCGGATCGTGTTACAGTCTAATATTGCTGATTCCTCAGTATCTCGTATTCCTCCGTTTGTGATTTCTTTAGAATAAAACGTCCTTGAGTTGGCAGAAACATGATACTTCCCTAAATGCTAATTCAAGTGCGTTTGCACACTACGCCGGCAATGCCGGGGTCGCCACCGACAATGCCGGTGCCGGCGTGCTTTGCACACAACGCCGGCGACAAGAGGTAGTTTAAAGTTAGGACGTGAAAGAGAGAACATTTGTCCAGCTAAAAACAGAAGATACCTCCTTGCCTTGTTGAATTTACGACGGAGGAACAGGAAACGTAATGCACGAAAAAATTTGGAGTCATCCATTATTGGCTGTGAGTCATATGGAGGGGGCTTTTTACACATTATATTTGTACTTAGTAAAAAATCCTTTCCATACATAAAAACAGAAAAGAACTAGATCAGGATAATTATTTTAAAAGCAGGGAATGCATAAAAAAACAAACATAATTCTGAATGGAAAAAATGTAACAACAAAACTCCAAACGCAAGAATCGAAACAAAAATACACAGCGCCTTGTCACTAAAAGACTGTAGAAAGTTATTAGGTGTCTGCATCCACTCATAAGAAAGCATTGCCGCCGACAAAGCCGGCGTCGGCGTTAGCGCCGGCATTGTCGGGGCCTTCTCCAACTTCACCGGCAAAGTCGGTGCCCGCAACGGCAATGCCGGTAGGTCTGAAAGCTAGCATTTGATTACATTGAAACTGAGCACATTACGGGCAATGTCCATGAGGCCACCTGCATTGCCGGTGCAGTGTGCAGCCGTACTAATCTCTTTAACAAATGACGTAAATGTGCAGGTGTTTAATAAACCAATTTGCATATGTGACTCCCATGTTGCTTAGCTAAAATATAACATTAAGATATGATTGCCTTTATGTACATAGCTTATAGGAAGGAAACATACCAACATATATTTTCTATTTTCTTCCCAAAACGTGTGCTTGTAGCACATTAATACAAGCATGAATCAATCTACCTTACGCCTCTTTGCTAGTGCGGTGGCAATACTGAAGAATGCAATTGGAAGTATGGTTAAAAAGAAAGACGAAGGAAAATACAACTTCTTGGAAGTACTAAGGAAGGTAAATTGCATACGCTACCAATAAGACAAAACAAAAGATCCTGACGAAATGAACGAGTTGGGCGAGCAGAAAATGAAATAATAATAACAATAAATCAGGACTCGTGCAGAGAGCTTAACTTACTTGCCACAATCGGCTAGTGATGAGACTAGAGAAAGTATTAGACATTATTTTTTCACATTGATAGGGATTTAGCAGGCATCAATAAATTTATTTTGGGTGCTCAAAGCACACACACACACACTATAGAATGAACATGAGCCTGATTTAAAACGTCTCACTGATCCAGAGACTGATTTCTGTGGTTGACAGGTGTCAAAGGTTAACACATATCGGTAATGGTATGGAAATATTATACACAGAGAGAGACCTCCAAGGGCTCGTGAAACAATACAGGAAGGGAAAGATGTCAGCTTGAATTAATTTCTCTCTCTTCGGCTGCTCCGATTTCGTTTTACTATTCTCTCTCTTTATCCTCCCTTCTTTCTTGCCTAGTTCGTCTTCTGAAGCTTCAAATGCTTGTTATTTATAACAGAAATGGTTGACAGAATGTAATATTTTCCACATACTGGGTCAACCGCAAGTGAGGTAGTGCTTACTTCATCGGCACATGGTGGGGTTCGCAGTTTTAAGTCCTGTTGCATGACAACGGGGGTAGGATTCATTATTTTCTAATCCCGAAACGAAACAGTAAATATTACTCCTTAACCGTAAGTAAAATTGCAAGCGGCTGATTTTCAATTGCCAATTTGGTGTATTGGTAGCATGTCGGAAAGCTAATACGGAGAACCCAGGGTCGAATCCTGGTGTGGTTTTCTTTCTATTTTTTTAAAACGAAAAATAACTTTTCTCTTTTATATACATATATACGTATTAGGAAATTTAATAAAATTAGTGACCGAGGGTACGTGGAGGTTAGGTAAGTCAGGCACGGTGTTATTTTTATTACATACTCGATTAAATCATGTTTTTTCAAGCTTTCGAAAACAGGACTTTCTACGTTGAGACGCTAGTTTTTTTTTTTAACTATTCGAACGAGGGCGCTGGCTTGTGACAAGAGGACGTGCTCTTCTTCTTTTGTTTTTGTACAGCCAATGTAATAAGCTTGAAAATGTGTAATCCCAAAAGGAATTTCAATTAACCCATTAATAACTTCTTTGTCTACTAATTACTATAATTAAGAGTCTGCGAGAGTCTTACATGTTTTGCTTCCAGTGTTTAACTGTTTTGTAAAGCTCACAAAAACATTTTCCAGTACAAAAGAAGAGAAAAACGTGTTTCGTTCCTCTTTTTCACGTGCAGAAAGTGTTGCAAGTATAAAAGACGAATGTAAAAGGAGTGTGCCTGTTTAGTACCACAGGAATCGCACGTAAACCCATAACATAAAGAATTCTTTAGTAGTCAGCAGGTGAAGACCATTAAAACAAAAATCTCGAATAGAAACTGATCCTGTGTTGCGTGATCGTTTACAAGAGTTCTAAAACGTGAGTAGTGTGTTCTTCGTGTCCGTTCGCAAACAAACACATAAGATTTGCCTACGATCGTTTCCTTTGTCTCGAAAAAAAAATCTTCAAGAGCAACTTGTTCTTGAAGAAGAAGAACGAACGACCTTTAAAAAAGATACACACACTTCTTTCAACCATCACATAAAACACTAACAAGTAAGTATTTCGGATGGATATGAATGAGCTTTTATACTAATCTAACTTTTGGAAATGTATACTTCATGTTATAAGCAAGTAGAAATTAACTTCTATTGGCAAACAATTTACAAATCTATTCTACTTACATAAATATGTATCAAGTTAACAATAATGGATCAAAAGTCCTATTGAATTATCACAAAAAATGATTTCTACTGCGAAACAATTTCGTTAACGATCAGCAACGCTAGCCAAATGTAAAGGTGAATGGGACCGTCGTATTTATATACATTCTAGGATCTTATCTTTTAACATTATTGCATTCTTTTCTTTAGTTCCAATGATTCGTGGTGTCCTCAAATCTTACAACGTTAATTTAGCTCATTTCCCGACGTCATACAATAACGAAAATTTGCACAGCGACAATACAATACTCTATCGTTACTTTCATATCATCATATTCAACCGTTTTCTATCCACTGCTGGATGAAGATATCCCTTTTTTCTTTCCACATATCTCGGTCTGCTGCTATCCTCATCCACGTAGCTCCTGAAAAACGCTTGATTTCATCTACCCATACTGCATTTGGACGTCGTCTCGGTCGTTTCTTTTCTCTAAGGATCCAATGTAGTACATTTGTCGTCCACCTTCCATCTATTCGTCCAGCTATGTGACCCGCCCATGTCCACGTCATCTTCTTCGCAGTCTTAATTACATCCACTACCTTTGTTTGTGCGCGAATCCATTCACTTATCTTCCTGTCCCTTCTGGTTATTCCTAACATGCATATCTCCATTGCCTTTTTAGTGACTATCAGTCTTTCAGTGGCTTCCGCATTCAATGTCCAAGTTTCACAGCCGTACATCATCACGGGTAAGACACATTGATTATAAATTTTACGCTTCAGACACATTTGTAGTTTGCTTTTGAAAATAAAGTGTAGTCTTCCAAACGAACTCCACT
>JAGDQP010063769.1:0-11673 GCA_022664845.1 Lepisma saccharinum
TTAGCTCATTGAAGCATGATCTAATTAATTTAAAGAGCAGTTTCAATTGAGTAGCTACCAATTTCGCAAAGCTCCTGTAAAATGGGAGGGGGGGGGATACACAATGAATTCTTATCTTTACACTTCCCTGTATATTCACTTGTCAGAGAAATAAATTACCAAAATAATCACTCATAAAATATTGCAGCCTCTTACGGATGCTTCTATATGAAATTCCACGTGGCAGAAATTCCATCAAATTCTCCCATAGTTTTTACAAAGATACCTCCATAATAATAGATATCCTCCGTAAATACCAACTTAATACCGCCATACACCTACTACCGAAATCCGTACTTCCAATCTGCTTCCTCTAAAGATACCTCCGTAAAATACATAGACTCCTCCATACAAAAAATACCAAAGTCCGTACTTACGTCTACTTGCTCTAATGATACCTTCTTAAAATACTTTGATTCCTCATAACAAAAATAATCAAAATGCGTACTTCCAATCTATTTGTTCTAATGATTTGTCCATAAAAAATAGATTCCTCCATTAAATGAAACAGTTCACCATGTAATTGAAGAATAGAAAATACTTCTATACACAAACTACCGAAATCCGTACTCCCAATTTGCTTGCTCTAATGATACCTCCATAAAATACTTATATTCCTACATACAAAAATACTAAAATGGTACTTCCAATCTACTTGCTCAAATGATACTTTCCTGAGTTACTTAGATTCCTCTTACAAAAAATAACCTAAATCTGTATTTCCAATCTACTTCATCTAATGATTCCTCCATAAAATAATTAGATTTTTCATTAAATACACAAGTTTACAATGCAATTGAAAAATAGAAAATACCTCCATGCACAAACTATCGACTCTTTCTCAAACGTTCCTCCTTATAGTACACTAGTTTTCCGCTACGTGTAAATCCTGGATACCTTAACTACTTCTATTTAGTATCGGCAACTAACCTGTACCGATACCTCCATAATAATTACTTACCTGCATGCGCCTTGCTCTAATTAAAAGCGTAATCCAATAAAATACCTTTATCTAACACCTCACTACTCTACTTTGAGAGAGAGAGAGAGAGAGAGAAAAAAAAACTAAACATCTACCCACACTACTTCACATTTATTCTAGATACCTAAAAAAAAAATGCCGCCCAAACCATTTTCTATACACCCTCTACAGCCATTACACCAACTACACGAAATTCTACCATCTACACAAAAGGAAATCATTATATGCACACAGCTATTCACACATTTTATAAAACACTGATTTCTGACTCTTTCTCACCATTTTAGACTTATTTTTGTGATATTTTCGCTTGCAAGAATTACTTAGTATATCTGCCACACAAAAATATTATCTCATAAATGAAAATAGAGATAAAAGTAGTGAGGACGCGGACATCAATTTACAGATCTTTACTTCTTACGCAAATATCTGCTTCTGTCACTTCACTTTTTGAAGGAAATCACACGCATTTTTCATCCATCTGAAGCTCTGGACCGAGAGGGGAAAATTACGTACCTTCCATCTGTATCCTATTGTCGCCGAACACCCACTGTTCGCGTGTGCGTACCGATAGAGTAGCTTCGCTTCCTCTTAATCCATCTTTTCTTCACGCCCCGCGATTCGGAGCCACAGACTGAAAGGTAGCTAAGCTTGCTAGATTTTACGCAACGTTTTTATTTAACTGAAAACAGGAGATAAATGTAAAAAGAGAAAACATCATATAATAAAACAAGTAAGAAAAATCGCTTCCATGTACACAACTACACAATATAAATATAATTCCTAATTTTGAATATGTAACTATGTGAACATCATACCTATTTTACACAAATAGATTGGCCAATCTGAGAGAGAGAGAGAGTGTACTTATATATTATTTAGAAAAATAAATATGCATAAATAAAAATAAAAATTTACGTAATAATATTATTATTAAAAGTATTGGGATAGTCACAGTCATGTATGTACATATTATCACCCTTGTCTTCTACGCATTTCCAAATCCTCACCCCCTAAATCTTAAAACACATCTCTGCTGAAATTTCTGTTTCAAAAGCACTTTTCAGTTATTCCTGCACTATATCACATGAGAATTCTTGGTGGAAGGATATCTAAACAGTATATAATTGAGTATACGTGGTTAACATTTATACTACCGAAGCTTCTACGGAGCACATTGATGAAAATTGGTGATGGTTGAGGGGTGATTTGGCATATCTGTACCAATGACGGCTACAACTTTTCACCCTTCGATGACACCGAGTACTACATGTTGTTTTGATGGTGCATGAGATAATGCAGTAATTAGTGTAATAAACGCTTTTGATCTGCCTCTCCCTCTGCATTGGAAGCAATGCCGTTTCCACAACATTAAAGGGAAAAGCGAAGTGAGTTAACTCCTTTCTCTGCTGATGCTGTACAATATAGAGTAAAATAATAGTCTCGCAAGGCAATTAATAACACAACAGATACATTAATAACAACTGTGAAACTGATTTCCAAAATATTTGTAGTATGGATGGAAATAAATAGTTCCAACATGTTCCAGTAGTAGGCAATAAATAATTTCACACTTCGGTTTATTTATAAACTTTTTAGTAAAAGAACCCTTAACGTCTCGGTGATCATCTTGCTGTCCCGGTAGCACCACTACCGCGCTATGAAAGTTTTTCCTTCTTCACACAATTCCATATGAAATATGTTTGTGCAGCTATAGTGCAGAATATGTAGCGTATGAATGTTATAGAGACGAAAAGAGTACTAAATCACAGACATATTATAATACTTATTTTTTTTTAGGATTTTCAATACACTCTTATTGTTATTCTTTAATGTATTTTAAATCAACAGACTAATCTGTTATGTATGGTATTTTAAGTATATCGTAAACGTGAGAGAAGAGGTCCCTAGGCGAGCACTATTACAGACAAATATGTCAGAAAGTAGGGCAGAGTTTTAATGTAATTCACATTCTGGAGTTCACCTTGATGAAAACAAGGAAACCCCCTAGGAAACCTAGGTGGCAGAACTCGAACCTGCATGGCTCACCCAATGCTGATTAGACGTCCTTGACTTTAATGACCAAAGCACGTAGCCTTCACAAAGTCCCTTAAATTATTAGCAATATGTATTATTTACATTTAGAACAACTGTATTTGAAGGATTTCCACCGAAGATATACTCCGGGGTCAAAGCTTGCTTATATAACTCACTCTTACAATATGTGTTCATCTCCCCGTGTACAAATCGGCATGGTAACTATAATGTCGGTGCTATCAGATACCTTCTTTATTATTTCGCTCAGAAGTTGAGAGTACCGGCGGACATAATCCTTCAAGAAATACGATATTTTTCGGCGGCTAAACTACTACTTTAAATAAGCCGTACATTAGCATCCACTTATTTTTAATTTCATTTTTACAATATCTGGACTTAGTAAACAATATCGGCCAGGCTTATGTTGAAGCATAAACTTCATAATAGATGGACAGCACACTTCCAACTTTCTAGCTGCTTTAAAACTAATGGATTTTTGTTCAGAACATGTGATTTTGAATTCATCCGCTAGGTAGCTCTGCCATAGACGAAATATTCTACTGTGTTTTGAAGTCTATGTCAGAGCTACTTAGCTTATTAATTAAAAAAAAAAACACGTGCTCTTTAGCACATCCAGAAATGGGGAAGCGTGATACGCCTATCTATTATGAATTATGTGGTTGAAGGCACTATTCGGGTGTCCATCGGGTGAGACTAAGAGAAAATATGATGGTCGACGTAGCGAGATTTGAACCCGCGTTGTCCCTTCAGTGCTTACCCTAAGCCCTGGATCATAAGCACTTGAATCGTCCGTCTCAGGAACTGTATTTGTTGGGTTCTATTAACCTGATGGAACTCAGAAAACCTCTGGGGGACAACAGCATGGTAAGCAGTGGTAAAAGAAGGTTCTCATCAGTACTAGACCACGTGTGTGGTTTCGTGTATGAATAAGTAAGTAAGAAAGAGAAGAGATACTATAAAGCTGAGAAAGTATCACTTTATATTATTTTTCTTAAACCTCTTACATTGTTTGTGAGTTTTAAAATATGCGCCCTACTTTT
The DNA here is from genome assembly GCA_022664845.1 of Lepisma saccharinum. Lineage (NCBI taxonomy): Eukaryota > Metazoa > Arthropoda > Insecta > Zygentoma > Lepismatidae > Lepisma > Lepisma saccharinum. Next base: position 4,120 of record JAGDQP010063769.1, read on the forward strand.
CACTCCAGAGCACAAGGAGAAAGAGGAAGGAAGTTGAAATGGAAGCTGAATCTAAAAAAAAGAAGAATTTAAAAGAGAGGAAAAGTAAGAAGCTTTACATTTCTTGCTGTTGCATTATCCGCTTTTTTGCTTCGTTGAAATTCGTACAAACCACACTGACACCCACTGCTTTAGCATACAAATTGAAGCAAGAGAGCATACGTTACTTCATCTCATTTTTTCTCACCCTCTCTTCCTACAATCCCTTAGTCTTGTGCTTTGTAACCAAACCGAGGAACCAAACCTACCCCATCATATTCTTATTAATTATCATTAAATGCAAGCGTAATTTTAGGAAAGTGACAGGATGAAATGACAGGGGAAGGAGAGAGAGGAGAAAATTCTAAGAATGGATGGCATATGTATGTGAGCAGTTTGAAAAACAAAAGTTGAAACAAGCAGAAAAAAGTAACAGCAATTAGGAAAAAAGTTCTGAAAACTTAAAGATCCATACACAAACTTTCTAGAAGCTCTCAAAACGTCATTTCCATGACAGAGAGAACACCAGAGCCACTCCCACCTCTTTCTATGCTATGCATATGTGGCGTTTCTTTATTTCTTTGAGTTGTGAGAGAAAGCGAGAGGCATGTTTAAACAGGGTAGTTAAATATGGAGAAAGACTATTTTAAAACGTTTTAAAATGCTGATGATGTTCGTTTGCTTTGAATGCAGATTTATGTAAATGGTTGCGATTTAGGGGGAAGAGATCCGTAATAGGAGGAGGAATAAGTAGTTTCGTAACATGTTGGAACATTTTTATGAATGACAAGAAAACGAAGAGAATTGGCAGGGGCTAAAAAACCGTTTTATAGGTTGAGGAAGGAGGAATAAACGAACGAATCAGGTTTGTGAATAGTATGCAAGGAATGGCGATGAGGATTCGGGAAAATTATGTTTACAGCACAAAGTAAGTTTATGCCTATGAATCCATATTTTAGGTCAACCTGGCCTAAACATTGAATTACTTTATCACTTTACTAGAGGCTATGTTATGGGTGGTCATCACTTTTTGAAAAGCCGGAATTTAAGTCAAAGTCGATGTGGTATCTGAGTTTCTAACTTGGAAATGCCATGATCAAACTAAGACACTAAAGAAAATATCTGCCTCATCATCAAGTCTATTCCGGTGCCTACTCTTCAGGAAAGAAAGAACATAAACCATTGATTCACAAAGATATGTGGTGGTAGGTGTAGCGCCCTTTTGGAGACTGAATTAGACTGAACGTGCACGCAACCAGAAATCATTCAGTACGGAGCGTGTATACTTCTATTTCATAATGGAGTCGCAAGAAAGTTCCAACAACTGGTTATCTTCGTCGTTTGGTAACTAATTTTCCTCTCTAGGAAATTATTTTCATCCAGTCGATTTTTTTTTGTTGTTTATGGAAATTAGTCTCTGAATTTTTAGGCCATGGTTTATGAATGTTATTTCATCTCTATAAAAAACACACCAGAAAGAAGATATTATTCAGTTTTTGACATGAAATAGCTAAGGGAAGATAAATAATTGTACTCTTTTCTGTATAGTTGGCGGGACCTAACATTCAGTTTCTCGAGCGTCCCTTCGATCTTGCCTTGAACCATAAATATGGTAACACTTTTACCTTGAAGGCTTGTGTTCAGGGATTTTCACATACAGGGAGTTGAATTAACCTGTCGTGTATGTTAGAATGGAAAACCAAGTGAAATCGTCCAGACGGCAACTGCATTTAAATTTGATACCCAAAAAATAACCTCACTTAGTTGGGGAACAGAAGACTAGTCAAATCCCTTTCTCGAGATCAACATGGATTTTAGGAATGTAGTAAAAGGTGTTGATGATCACTTCCCATCATATCGCATAGTGTGAGTTAAGAGGATAAACTCAGAGACACCCACTGAAACCCAAAGGGAGTGGAAGGACAGTACCTGGTTAGAGCCCAGTGTTGCGTGTCTCATTGCCTTCCTAGTGCACCTTGTATAAGTTGACTAGACTAATAATAACATGTATTCCATTATACTCCTAATTTGCTTTGCCCCCTTTGATTAGGAGAAATACAAAAACTGGTGGTTTGTCTCCTGATAGTCACAAACAAGCGTCACGTAGCATTTCAAATATCGGTGGTACATTTTCTCAGCACACAAAATAAATTCGAGCCTAGTCTTTGTTCGAATTTTGTAGTCCATAACAAAATCGTGGACGTGAGAAAAAAACGGGGTGCATATTCGGTAAATATAGTTCAAGCCCACGCAACAGACTAATTCAAAAATACTCGCGGCAGTGCGAAACTGTACCCGACGCAGTACTGTTTAATTTTGATACCACATTGTACACAATTACAGAATATATTTTTTTAATTCAAACATTTCCACACTTTGAAGGGCAAAGATATTTTATTTAATGACTATTGGGAGAACTAGTTTGGCTCTTAACATATTAATGAACAGATGTAAAAGAACGAATGTTCTTGTTAAGGTAGAACTTAGAGCATGTTGTTTTTCTGTTGTCTTTTCCGGTTTAAATGTTTTATTATCATCGCCTCATTATCGTCCTTCCAACACATTTTTCCTCCTACCTTTGTCTGTATGTTCCATTTAATGTTCTCACTACATTCACCACAGTTAGTTGAGATACAGGAATGAGGTTCAGCCTGAGAGAGAAAAAGAATAGCTCGCTAAATTATTTGCACTCAAGAAGACATTAATTTGGTAGTTGTCCCATGAATCTTCTCAAACATTCATAAAAATGAATTAAATTGTTCAGGTTTTTTGCATCTATATTTTTTTCTTCTCTCACCCCTCTCACACACAAACATACATATACATAAACACATTAACACTTAATCATTCTACATGTGAACTTACCGCTTTTCCCTATGAACATGTCATCAGTATATGCTTGGGTAGAAAATGAGTTATAATTAGTTGTATATGAATTCCCATGTGTATGATTTTGTGTGGTGTGTACATATGATAGTAAGATACATTGCATTTTGGTTGTTAGCTCTAACAAGATAACTGCTTTGTGTTGTGAAGTGACATCTTCGTATTTTATTTTTGTCTTGGGTTAAATCTCATATTTATTTGCATGTTAATTAAAATTTAATTGTTTATGACACAAATTAGAGATAATGTGAAATTCTACAAAAATCAAATCTTGACGAAAGTCATATTTTCTTCTTCTAATTTTTATGTTGTGTGAATCCATGTAGAAAATGTCGCTATGATCAAAAACATTACCGGAGTTAATAAATAATTTTAATGGTATCTTCCAATAACGATAATTCACGGTCTTTGATTCATGGGTGCCAAAAGTGCTACAGGTTCAAACCCCACTGCTGGTCAACCTCAATTTCACAAGGCGAATGGTGGGTCGTGTGCACGTCTAGTTACTAGAATGAGTGTATGTACACATAACAGTAGACACACCACTGATGAACATCAACTGAATGTTATGAAAAGTTGAGAAAGTTTATGTTGTCAAGGTCTTCAACAGTGCGAAGGTGAAAAGCGCAACTCACATTTCATATGCCAAAGCAGGGCACTTCAAATGGGTGACAGGAAACTATAGCAGGCATGTACAAGGGGAAACCGTCAATATCAACTAAGGATAGCAATGAATAAACTATGTGATACATACATTATGAGCATACAATTATATAGTTAGCATTTACAAGATGGATGAGAATTGATACGTATATAGATTTGAATATGTTCTTTGAAGTCAGCTACTTGAAAACAACGCTTATTCGCATTAGCTACCATGTCCTTAACTTCAGTCTGCAGTATCCTGCTGCACTGTTACTCAGTCTTGTAGGCTTGACAAAATATTACATCATCTATTTTCTATGAATCTAGGTGTATGTGTTTTCTAAAATTTCCCCAGCGAAAATATAAAATAAAAAACAAACATGTAATACGTAGCACAGACAGCGTGAAAGTTATGCACAAATGTAACAAATTCTAGCTGGTGCCTCAAAAATGAAATGATCTCTAATCGACGAGACTTAATATTGCAGAGTTGAAAGCATTAACACAATGTCATACACATAATATTGTTTTTTTTAAATATTTTTCAACACAATTTGATATGCCATTTTTTTTTCTTTTGTGAATATTCAAAGAGACAAATTGGGTTTTGTATTTCATTTAAAATAGTTTATCTTCCTGGAAATGCTGAAAGTCGGGATCAAGTTTCTGAATGCAGTCTTATAGTGGGTGCACATGTAACTTGTATATGTGTAAAAATGAGCCAAAATGTATTTTTGTCTTTCTCTTTTCCATAAAGTCAATTTTCTCCCTATAATCTCTCTCTCTCTTTTTCGTTTCTTCCTTCCTCTCTTTCTTTCTGAAACTTTCATATACCAACGCACATTTTATAAATTAAACATAAAATCTAAAATCTAAGGTTTTAGAAACTTGGATAGAAAATGAATAGAATAAACTTCGATTTCTACTAGCTTCGCTTTCTCATGCAGCATGAGTGTGTTGCAGAGATGTGAAAATTCAGCGAAACTGATAGAGATATTTAAAAGAGAGTGAACGAGAGAGAGTGTGTTCTCTCTCGTTAATCCTCGTGCTTTCATCGGCGGAGTACAAGATATACATGAATAAAACTTTTCAATTTGAAATGAACCAAAGCATGATGACGCTCATAATACTTAAATAGATATCACTGAAAGAGACGTCCCTCTCTCTTTCTTTCTCTCTTGTTTGCTTGCTCTCATAACAAACGCAAGCAGCGACACACAGCTCTTTCATTCTCAGTGCGTGTATGTTGCAGAAGATCTGGTCAAAATCTGACAATAGTCAGTGTCTCATATTCTGCCTTCACACCGCATTTAACACGAAAATGCTATTCTATCTGATCCTCTACCCTAAAGCCATTTTGTGTTTGAGAACTACTAGTAGTTTTATTATAATGGATTCCATCATTCTAAAAATCTATGGTGAGAAGGAGAGAAATTGTCTGCTAGTTTTGTTCAGAGAACAAATGAATCTTGTGTATTTAGAGCAACTTAAGTGAATTGTCCTCAGATTAGTTCTACTAAACGATTTCTGACTGTTCGTTTCCTTTTCGACTTCCTTGTCCTGTCTACTTGTGAATGTGGTGTTTTCCTGTTCGGAGATAAATAGTAATACCTATTAGGCTTTTTGAATTTGTGGTTCTGTATAAGTCCACAAAATATGTACTTTGGAAAAGTCCTTATGAATTCGGCAAAGAGTGTCGCTGGTTCAGGGTTTCTCTCTTTCCCTTTCTTTGTCCCTGCCTCCCTTCATCATCTCTCAATTTGTGTGTGTAGTAGGGGAACGGGTGCATGTGTGTATGTGCACACGCCATAAATACATAGTAAATGCACACATCTTTGGAACAATGTCACCGTTTTCCTTGGACACTGGAAGGTTTACCTGAAGTTGTTGTGTCTTCCATTCTGTTAATTCTATTTCTTGAGGGTCCCTTTGTCTTCAGTCAGGCGTTAAGGTACCTGAATTTAGCAGGGAAGATATTTATGTCTAGGCAAAATTGTTGTTGTGGGTACGGTGACCCCACGTCCTGAAAGTTGAGTTCTTTGTTACGGCTTGTTGCTAATTGATACTGGGACAACGGTTGCTGTGGTACTTGGCCTGGATGACATTCGCTAGATGCGAGACATAGATTCAATGTGCTCCATAATGTAGCCGGAACCACAATTTCATAAGAGTACGGAGTTCTCTCAGATTACGTAGTTGCGGGTCCGCACGACTGATTTACCGGTTAGTCGTAAAACTAGGTACACTCCGTTTGAGCAATTATGGACTCGATTAATGTGTTTGATGCTCACTTAAACCCACAAATATGTTTACGCCAGGTTGGATTTGAGCCTTAAGAACGATAACCGAGCCCGGCATTTTTGTGTGATAAGAGTTGACAAGAGTAATATTTCAGATAACGAAGAAACTTTAGTGTGAAATGTAAGTCTTTTAAGTTACACGTTTCTTTTCGCATTTGAAATATTACCCTCACCACACTTTAATTCAAGCAAGTAATCAACCTAAACTCTCAACATAAAAAAATACAGTGTAAGCTTTTTGAAATTTGACTCTTATATTTTACCCTTTTTACCTACAACGAAAGTTGAAGGGACTTTAGCTTTTTTTTCGAAGATATTGGCATTAGAAGAGCTGTATGCTTTCAAGAAATCTAAAAGAAAAACTGTATTGGAATATCCCTCAAATACAAAGACTGCAACTAAACTATTGATATTTTTCTTAAAACCTTGATTCGACTAATTGCATACAATTAGCTTGAAATGAGAAAAGGTCAGAGCAGTGTCAGCGATTTGACATGGAATGAACCAAAGGGATAGAAGTAACTAGTTTGGACATTGTTTTAGAATAAATTTTATATTGAAGGATTTATGGCAAAGTACGGTTGAGAACAGGCAAATGAGGAATTCACGATGTAAAATCTAACTCAGCATGGCTGACCTACGTCACGATATGTAGACTATAAAGGATGATAGGTTTTCCCAGAGTAAGAAATAAGGTTTTATTCACAGAAAAGAAACCCTGTGATCTAATTCTAAAGCAGTAGTCATTAGTTTATTTCCAGTATGATTCCAGCACAGTATTCAAAGTTAAATTAGAAAACAAGAGTAATAGCAAGAAATTAATTTAAAAATTCCTTCAAAGTAGCTTCAACTGTCATCGAAAATGAACATACAGCAACAGCATATAAACTGACAGAGTAATTGGAATTTGTGGAATTTTATTTATGGCCTTTAGACACCTAAGACTTAGGCCGGGATATGGAAGAAGAAAGGATTTGGACCGGTGTCGTTCAGGAACTATGTTAGAGGTGCCATCCATTATTTGCCTGGCGTGAATGAGGAAACGCTCTGAAAAACCCTTAGTCGGTCGCTGGGTAGAACACAAGACCTCCCGAATTCTACGCCAACGCTCTACCACTGACAAAGTAATTTGAATTTCAAAAAGAGTTGAAATTTGAAATATTATAAAATAGGAGGACCACTTAGTTCCTTATACCCGTCTCTTAAATAGAGAGAGAGAGAGAGAAAGAGAGAAAGAGAAAGAGAAAGAGAGAGAGCAAGCGCAAAAGCCAAGAAATGAGAAGCTGATAGACATCGCTGACTTCAGTTGTCTCCAGTCAAACACACTGTTTCTTTCCAGCCAAGAAATTTTCCAGCCAAATTAATGAAGGGGGACCACTATCCGCAGGGACATGGCTTTTCTATTTCCCGGAAGTTGGATCAACCCTCGACCGTAACATGCCGTAGAGTTATTGTCCACTGAGACTTCTAACTGGCTGTAACTGAAACTAGTTTCTTCTTTTGCTGCTGGTCGCTGTTGTATTATGTCATAGCGCCTTTTTCCTTTCTACCTCTCTCAGTTCGTATATATCTCCTCCAACAACTCCCTGCTCCTTCTGAAGTCCTCTCAACACCATTCATCATATCCGCAGACAAATCTTTCTCCTTTGGGACTACAATGTTCTCTTGGAAACATTTCACACTCACTACTTCAGCGATACAATTC
>JAGDQP010063770.1:0-11673 GCA_022664845.1 Lepisma saccharinum
TGCGCCCCCATATGGGGGATTTTCACCATTTTCTGTGACCTACTTGTCATGATACACCTTCATACCAAATTTCGTTTGTCTAGCCTTAGTGGTTCAGAAAATGGGTTTTCGGGTGGCCATTTTCGATTAAAGATGGCGATTTTTTTTAACGTTTTATTATATTGTCGTGACTTACTCGTGAAGGTACACCCCCCAAAAAAATTCATTTCTCTAGCTCAAACGGTGTCGAAAATGATTTTTTGGGGGGCCATTTTGGTTCCAAGATGGCGACTTTCCTAAAATTTTGTAATATTTTCTTAAACTACTAGTTAAGATACACCTTTATGCCAAATTTCGTATCTCTAGCTTAAACGGTATCGTAAATGGAATTTTAGGTCCGCCATTATGAAATCTTTGGATACATCATGTAATATTTTCGTAACCTATTAGTGATATTGTACCTTGATGCCAAATTTCATCTCGCTAGCACCAGCGGTTTAAGCTCTCTACTCTATACAACAATGGGTTCGGCGGCCATTTTGGATCCAAGATGGCGACGCTTTCAGCATTTTTCAATATTTCCTCAACCTAATGGTCACCATGTACCTTCATACCAAATTTCGCATCTCTAGGTCAAACGGTGTGAAAAATGTATTTTTAGTGTACGCCATTTTGTAACCAAGATTGCGTCTCTGGATATATTTTGTAATATTTTCGCAACCTACTAATGATGATGTACCTTCATGCCAAATTACATTTCGCTAAGCTCCAGCGGTTTAAGCTCTCTATTCTATACAACAATGGGTTTGGCGGCCATTTTGGATCCAAGATGGCGACTTTTTCAAAATGTCGATTTTTTTCCTTTACCTACTCATGGTCCTACACCTTCATACCAAATTTGGTGTAGATATTAAGCCTAGAAACAACATATTAAAATTTGGTTCAAATATCTTCAAAATTATGACCGCTGGCGTGTTTATATATATATAGATAGATAGATTATAGATAGATAGATAGATAGATATCGTATCGATCTCAATAGGTAGATTTTTCTTCGAAATCTATCTAATACAGTAATACTGCTTGTAATAAACAAACGTGTGCAATATGTGATACGCCACGCTTCTGGTACGACACCTCATCCTGAACTTTACGATAGAGAACACCCAAAGAAGAGGAAGTCTATAAGTTAAACGTTAAATCACAAATATCTTATAATTAGTCTCCTACGGGACGCTATTTTTATTACCGGATTCATTTTGTAATAAACTGGTTGTGGGCTAAAAGACCAAAACTCGCGTATTTATTGTCTCTATCTCAGATACAAAATAAGAACATTACGTGGTGAATGAGTCGTCTCCACACATTGAATGGTGGAATAGAGAAACAAAGTGCCCAGAAAGTGCACCAAGCCCAGAAAACCAGTACCAGTTTTGGGACGTGTGAGATTTCGTCCATAATATCGAAACGTGTCAAGTGATTACTGAACATTTTTCTTAACTGTTGGACTTCTCCAAAGAATAAATTTTCATCAGGTAGTGAACATGAAAAATATGGCTAGGATAAAAAAATATTCAACAAAATTTTTAGACTAAATGCCAGTAAATACTAGGTCAGGGAATAGAACAGGAAATTCTGTGTCAGACTCTAGCGGTAGCTAAAGGGAAAACAATAATATGGCAACAAAACTATCTTTAATTTACCTCATTTAACAAAATTCTCTGGACATATAAATGAGGATCCTGATAGATTATTTATGTTATTTGAACATTTGGCCTTGTTACAATGGGATGACGAGGAAAAGAAGGAATTACTACCAATGTACCTTCAAGGTACTGCATTGGATTTGGTTTTTCAACTCGTCACAAAACATGATGGCAGAAACAACTTACAATCAATTGAAGGAGAAACTTACGAGCCTATGTAGACCTAAAATTCCATTATACAAGGCCGAAATGGAAATTAACATGATTCAGAAAAAATCAAGATGAACTTATCGATTCTTATTCCCTGCGAAAATTAAGAGCAATAAGACACACTATTCCGGAAGTAACAGAGGAACAGAAAGTACAATTTTTGTCTTTGGGATTGACTAAAGCATTCCCCAAAAACATTGCTTTAGAGAATTATACATCGGTGAGAGATCTCCAGAAACGTCTGCATGCATTGGAAGCATCTACCGATTTATTAAAGAAAAGAGAATTCATGCAAAAATCACAAACGCTTTAGCATTGGTGGATCAGAGTCAACAAATGCAAACTACTACGCAAAACCCAAATATTCAACAAACAAATAACCAGAATTCAACTTTCCAAATGACCATAACGCACGTTCCTACCTATAGCAACCTATATAACCAAGTACCGAAATATCAACAAAGTGGCAATGTAACCAACCTTCAGTAAGTCAACTATCGTTTTATAGTAATCAACAACGACCTAATTTTCAAATGTTTAACCAAATGACTAACCACACGAACACTACCTCCATGGACAACTCAAGAACCAAAAATAGATTTCCGAAAAGGTGTGCCTGAAACCCCTGGACAAGTACCTATATACCAAGTAAAAAGGTCCCAGTCCAACCAGACTTTACCCCAACCTGCCATTTTATTATTTTATAGCAATCATCCTGTACAACAAGGCAAAGTTCCTGTAAAACACATTATCGATACTTCAACCTATCAGATGGAATAAATAAAACCTTATCCTAATCAAAATAACTAGGAAAGTATAACAAACAAATTGGCTGAACTGTCCCTGATAGCCAAAAAAAATAATACTGGCCAAAAGCAGGAATATAAGAAGAATGGAAACAAAACATATTACAAGAATAATGAGGACAAGAAGGGGGGGGGGGGGGAATTACAACAAGAATGAAGATAAAATCTCAAAAGAGCGTGGTACTGTTTCTATATGTGCAGTCTGTTATGAAAGAGGACATTCAGCTCAAATATGCTCGCACAAGGATAAAAAGGATTCTAATTCGGAAAACTAAATATGGCGTCCCAATCCCAAAATGTCAACAAAAGCCCGAGGATGCAAACTGCAAAAGAGGAGACTCAAAAATCAACTAAAGGACCTGTCCCACAAGAGAAGGATAGATAAGCGAAAGAAGCAAGGACCAGCTGCAGCCGACTCAACTAACTACTACCTTTTCTAGCCAAATCGTACCTACAAAAAATAGAGAAACAATCACATACGAAACGGATGAGAATAAATCCATGATACAGATACGAGTGAATGAAGAGGCAATACCAGCAATAATAGACTCTGCCAGCACCATTTCGATTTGGTCTAAAAATCAAGTAGAAAAGAACAGTACATTAATCCCTTTTACAACACACGTGAAAGGCATAGCTGTTAAAATAGTTCAAATGAACTATATTGCTCTCATCAAATTTTAAATAGGAAACACGTTATATTCACATTATTTCCGAATTATTGAACAAAATGATTTAAATCCAATAATCGGGCAAGACCTATTAAAACGACTACAGGCAAAGTTGGATTTACAGAAAAACATTATTTCTTTCTACAAGAAAGCAAGAAAACCTGAGATTCCATTTCCAGAAAGTAACAAGTGTAATGTGTCACAAGTTTTCATAAGGTGAAAGAACAGATTTCTGCTGACGTATTCCTTTCTAAACTTATTTTTTTTCTTCCTGTAGAAGTGATAACTTGGAGGAAAAACAAGTCAGCTTTACTTTATGTTCGTTTACTGCAGACATTACGTGATAAATATGGTCTCAGAGATCTATCATTAATAATGCCTATAAATGATTGTACTATTCTTGTCATTAATCCAACAGCGAAAAGAATACATTTAAAGAAAAATACCCCAGTCGCACACACTGACAAGGCTCTAGAAGAGATTACTTTCAAAGTTGTGGACCAAAAAGAAAATGATCCAGATGACGTTTATAAATACCGTACAAAAGAAGAAATTGAACAGAGAAAAGAAGAAATTAACCAGAGAGATTGAAGTTTACTGAGAAATTTTTTGACATATTAACCCAAAATTAGACGTAAAAATGAAGGACCAAATTTCTACTCTTATTTCGATACCGAGACACATTTTCGTATTTTCCCGGTGATCTAGCATCCTTTGAGGGTTACGTCCATCGTATTCGCATAGATAAGTCTGCAACCTTCAACAAGAGGTCACCTCCAGTATCCCCTGCTGTCCGCGCCCAGTTGCACAAGCAACTAGAAGAGTTGATATATCAGTTCAGAAACTAGAAAAACATATCAGTTCAAAAGATGCACGATGGTTCATGCCACGAGTAGTCAAGCGTTATCAATCTTAACAAGAATGTTATTACAGGGTTTACCAAATTCTATAACGTCATTTGCAGATGATCTTGTCCTGAGTGATTTTACAGCAAAGCAACATTTAGAAACACTCGAAAGACTACTAAAAAGATTACGAAAAAAATTAGAGCGGCGCCGCACAAATATCATCTATTTTTTACTGAACCTCAGGTTCTAGGTTTTAAAGTGTCTGGGAAGAATATCTCAATATCTCCGAAAATTGCCAAGAAAATTCAGAATTTTGAAAGACCTAGAACAAAGAGGCAGCTAAAGTCTTTTACTGGACTTCGTTCATTTATCCGAAATCACGTAGATCGATTTACGGGGAAAATGGAACCATTTCAAGTAATGTTATCTAAAGGAAATGAATTTTCTTGGAATAAGGAATTAGAAAAAGATATTTGTTCAGCTCAAAACGGATATCCTGAATGCACCTGACTTAAGCCACTTCGACGAAAAACTTGAAATAGGAGTCTATGCTGACGCCAGTAACGTCCAAGTTGATCTAATTTTGGGTCGAAAGTTGTCAAAATTTCTCCAACAAAAAGTGGTATCTTTCTGCTCAAGACGGCTATCCAAAACTGAACGGCGAACTAGCACTTGGTCTAAGGAATTATCTACCATTTTGTACGTTTTACGTAAATATAAATACTATCTTTTGGTTAGATCTTTTACACTTTACAGTGATAGTCGCTGCTTAGTTAATCTACAAAACCAGTCGGACCGCCAGGACAAATTTACTAGGATTAGACTCTTTATTGCCGACTTGAACTTCCAAATTCGGCACCGCAGTGGCAGCCACCAACCTGCCAACTTATTCTCTAGATTAGAACAAAGAGCAGACATCGAGAAAGAAACAGATGATGAAAAAGAAAAATGTAGAAGAACAAGAAATGAAAAATGTTGCAAACCGAAGGACAACAGCAGGTTTCGTTCAAACTTCAGAACAAGATATGGCATTTTGATCTAACTCATTAGATGTAAATTTTTGTGTTCAAAATCATTATTCATCTGAAGTGTTAATCAAGAACAGAGGAGTAATCCTTTCTTTTCTGATATCATTGATGCACTTAACGGAATTGAACCAGTCAAACCTGCTGCAATTACAGCTATAAAATTATACTGCCTTAAGGATAATATTTTATATCGTATTCACAACAATCCTCCTCATGGGCAAATAAATATATCTATGTATACCACAAAAGATGACCAAACAACTATTCGAAGATTTACACTCCCACTCGACATCAGGACACTTAGGGTTTGGTAAAATTTATAAGCTCTGTTTACAAAATAATTACTTACACAATACCGCGCATATCAGATTAAAATCTGCCCTCTTTCTCAAACGCTTAAAAAGCAACCGCGTAAACGCCACGCGGAGCTACTTCATCACCCTATTGGAAAGATCAGCGATGAAATAGCCTTTGATACATTTGGACCAGTCCATCCATGTGGGAATACCAAGCTGTACACGTGGGAATAGAAAGTGCCACACGTTACGACAGCAAGAGTGGTGGAGAATATAACTACTCAAACCGTAACCAAGTTTCTAGAAGATGGCCTGTTATTTTTTTACGGACCTCCAAAATCACTTATTTTGGATTTAAATCCTGTGAATACCTGCAATGCAGTAAAAGAGTCAGTACAGAAATACAATATAGTCTGGTCTATTCGCACGCAAGATCCGGACTTGTGGAAGTGACTATAAAGTCACTTCAAAACATTAAAATTTTATGTCCAACCAGACATTAACAACTGGCCATCAAAAGTTGCAAAAGCAGTTTTTGCTATAACACATTTCCACAGACAAATTTAAAGGAGGCTCTACATTTTCTTCTTTTCGGATATTTACCGAGGTTAGCAGCGGATTGTACAATGAACGTAAGTCAACTTACTCAAGTTCCAAGAGAGGATCTCCCCAAAATACGTGCTGAAGCGGCAAGTAATGTCTATAAACATTTTTTAAAACAAAAGTATTTTGACAAAACTCATACACAGATTGAACTTCCTATTGGAGCTGAAGTCAAAATATACTTCATAATAGACAAAAGGGAGTACCGTATCTCATACAATTTCCTCCAGGGTTTAGAAAAACTGAGAAAGAGATATCCGTTGATCAGATTCAGTTATACCATACTGGAGACCAGCAATAAGTTACATTTTACACAGAACATATAACTTGCTGTATTTTTCACATTTTACAAGGAGAGAAAAAAAAGAATAGGAGTTAAACCCATCTTTTCATTTCTTTGACAAGAAAAATGCATGTTATCTTGTAACATAACCATTAGTTTTTACTTTTGTCACCAGATGGCAGTGAGTACCAGGACACAACTCAAGCGTTAAATTAGCGCAAACTAGCGAAATTCAGAAGTAATACGTGAATTTCATATTGCTTTTACATATATACATACATACTATTATGTAGCAGTTTTTCTTGCTTTCTTAGAAGAAAACACAGAGAAGGCAGCAAAAGAGAAAAAATAATAGAAAATAGTCCGCATCTACGAAATTCTCGTCTCTGAAGACCTTGGGATTTTTTATCAGACTGCTAAAAGCTTTCTATTAGCATTTGACCCTACATTAGCTAATACGGATATTATTATTGAAGTACCTAATATCAAACGCTGAGACTATCATATGTTATATAAAATCTTCAATAACGGATTTTTGTCCAAAAACTACCCATCTCAAAATGGTAGTTCCAGATTTTGTGATCAAAACGGACACAGCTGTTTTCGAAGTGGACATGTCACTATGTCAAAGGCATCAAATGTTCACTCTCTGTAAGATTCAAGACCAAGCTAAGATTCAAAAAACGGACTGTATGTACGATATGTTTTTTCGCAATTCAACTAAGAATTGTCAGGTTAGACCACAATTATCCACTCAAGAGGAATTTTTTATGTATGCCTCAGATGGCTTACACCTCGCAACTCGAAAGCAAGTACAGATTTTAAGACAACATTATAAAATACTTATGAAAAAAACTCAAAATTCTTCAAATAACTATTATTTTATATATCAACAATTCGAACGAATTATAACGGACAACTTAAACTTACCAAGCAGACCCACGATTGAACTAAATATTGAATACTTAAATCTTCCTGAAACATTCTCATTTAACTTTACAGTGAGCTTCCAAAATTTACAGCAATCACTACATAATTTACGAACATTGTTGAATCACAAGAAAAATCAATTACCAAACAAGTTTTCCGACTTCCACTTACACCCATCATTATCTTGGACTGCGGTTATATCAGTTTTGATCATTCTCGTACTATTTATTATCATAACAGTTACTCTATGTATTACATATTATCGTTTAAAGAAAGCCCAAAGCCTAAAATGAATAATTATTTTTTCTAGAATGCCTGTCCTCGTAGCAGCGATTATTGTTGCCACACTAGCCATTCTATTAACAATTCTATTCGTTTATTTGCTACGTAAAATTAATAGAACTCACATGTCAAACAGTGAACCGATAACGAACAATATTCTATCACTTGACACGGCAACAAACATTATTAGTGAAAACAAAAACTACACGCTGGACATTGAACCCAGGTTCTCAACTACAGTATACGCGGAAACTAATGAATTATGTTCAACCAGTACAAACAATTAGTGACCTCGTAAACAAATATTAAATGTTCATAACAAACACTAATTCGCCTCACTGACTCTAGGATCTTGATGTCAACTAACGGCTGAATCTGCCTGATCAGTGACATATGCATTATTAGCACTCAACTAATTTCCAAGTGCAAGCCCTTGTGTATATTTCTTTTATTATGAAGTAATTACAGTGTTTTCTTTAGTGAAGTGAAATATTTATATTTGGTGATAAAGTGATAAATGTGTCGATGAATCAGACAATAGTTCACCAAAACTAAATTGTTTCACTATTTTTTCCCTGAAGAGGAGGGGAATGCAATGTTCCGTGTATTTACTCACACGTACACATTTGAATTGTAAATACAGTAGTACTGCTTATAATAAACAAACGTGTGCAATATGTGATGTAATAAAAACAAACAGTGAGAGACACATAACATTAGCAGATGACAATAACAACTCTACATGGATACAACAGATGGGGTTTATATCGACATGAAGATGGAGTCGCCGAAGGAGGGACTTGGAGAACCACACACGAAAAGGAACCTATAAAACACCGCAGCTCAGTCTACAGAGTATCACTCACTCCTGGGTGGTCATTCCCTCTCCACCTCCTGTTTACAGAAGGCATCGCTTCTGGAACGCTCCTTGACACACAGAAGGCTTCGCTCCTGGTGTCATACTTACATATACAGTTGGCAACGCTCCTGATATGCACTTCTGATACTTTAACTAATTTCACCCTGTACACAGAAGGCTTTGCTTTTGGTACTACCTTTGACACACGGAAGACTTCGCTTCTGGTGTTATCCTTACGTACACAGAAGGCCCCGCTTCTGGTACGACACCTCATCCTGTAACTTCACGACGCAGAACACCCAAAGAAGAGGAAGTCTATAAGTTATACGTTAACTCACAAATATCTTGTAATTAGTCTCCTACGGGACGCTATTTTTATTACCTGATTCATTTTGTAATAAACTGGTTGTGGGTTAAAAGACTAAAACCCGCGTATCTATTGTCTCTACCTCAGATACAAAATAAGAAACCCATAAGAACATTACGATATATTATATGGATGGATAAGAGCGGAAAGCAATAAAAATCAAATCAAATCAGATATCGTATCACATAATCGATTTTAGTTTATGTATGATATGCTACTGGAGGTGACACATAGTATCGTAGTGTTTAATATTGTAATCACGAAATATTTTTGTATTATAACATTGTATCCAATCATATTGACCATCAGTATTGTATATATATATTAATATCATGTTTGATGTAATTACCTTATCATATCTTATTGTTACACTCAGTCTTAATTTACAATGTTCTATGTTTTATGTCAAACTCTGTATAATCTTTCTCTGTAATAACTGAATGTTCCATACAACTGTGCTCAATAGTACTCATATGTGGTCGCTGGAACGTAATAAAAATCGAACAAAATCAGAGTACAAGTTTCGTTCACATGAAACATTCAATTTGGCGTACACAATCAAACCAGTATCAAAATCTATGTTAACTGAAAATGTCTTTTTCTTTCTTTTCTTTTCGGGAGGGAGGCGAGGAGTTAGCAGCTATTACATGCAGGATACAAAATACTTTTTGCGACTATTAATTCAACAAAATTGTGAATGTTTCATAAAGCAACTATATTCACTGAAAAAGACAATATGAAACTGAAATTCTTTCTTACGTTTCAAAGCATTACATGATTAAGCAATATGCATTCTCTATAAAATCGGAATATGCAGTTGTTTCATTCTGGCGTTAAATATTTATAATTTCCTTGCTGCAGACTTTTCTCTTTTCGGTCATCTTCTACATTAGTGTAACTATGATTAATAACTCTTCAATACAGATGGCTGTTTCTTTATCTCGTTTGACTACTCAAGTTTGATCGGAACAACTAAATTAGGTCTCGACTTACGACATACCTTCTAAGTGATTGTTCTTCTGAATGTAATGCTGAATAACTCTTTCATAATCTTTGTTCATCTGCGTGAAGCGAATTATATTTTCCTTATCCCCATGACTTGACATTAAGTTGTAAATTGTGCTTCTGTTATTTTTGACCCGCTCCTGAAAAGAAAGGAATACATGTGAAAAGAAAATTATCGTATACTATCAATTAATTACTGATTAAGCAAAGATCCTGAAAGACACTGGTTACGGTCACTCGGATACACTCCGGGGAAGCGAAGCGGGTTCTCGTCCGTTTACAGCTGCCACCCTGACTGAGGGTTTTCAGAGTTTTCTTCAGTATTACCAAAGCAATACAGTACATAAAGCCCTGACTGTTACCTACCTCAATCGTTCTTTCAGGTCCATAACAAAATATAAGACGTAACGGTCTGTGAAGGCAAAAACATAAAATCTCAATCAAGTTGTGAATTACTGATTATTCATTGTGGCACAAGAAATATGACTAACCACGGGACACTTATTTCTTTTGCACGATGTCTGTTCACACCTCCACCTGATCAACTTGGGAAGTACCCACAATAGAAAGTTCACACAAACATAAATATGAAACATTTTTATTATACAAATAAATTGTTACTTACGTACACTTACCAACAAATTAGGCAAGTTTACGCTTATACAACTCACCCTCCGTGCGTTGAATCATATTTCTATTTGGACTGTTACTATTTTGTTACATTCCATTCGACATCAGATACTCAAGAAAAGTTCTTAGCTGCAAACTTACAATGTGCACTTTGGAGTCTTGGCTTCAAAAGCCGTCACTGAGCGGCCGTGGCTCAGTGGTAAAGCGTTGGTTTAGCATTCGGGAGGTCCAGGGATCGATCCCAGCAGTTGACTGACCATCCTGAGTGAGGATTTTCCAAAGTATTTCCTGTCACACAACGCCTAAGATGTTTAAAGGACTTCAAGTTCAATTCAAAAGCCGTCCCCACTAGCCATCTTCCGGAGATTCCTCCTCATTATCAAAAGGACTTTGTCTTTTTGTTTAAATGCAGACTTGCTGTCTTAGATGACCGTAAAATCAAGTAATTATAATATACAATATGATGATGTTTCAAAAAGTAAAAGCAAGTTCAAAAATATTATTCAGTGAAAGATAAAAAACGATACTTATTCTACATAATCACCTACCTGAGACATTTGAAAACCCGTGAAGATGACATGGACTGATCCGATACCGTCATTCAACTTCATGACCAGAACTTCCACAAAAATGCGCCTGTTCTTCTGAATAATGGCGTCAGCGTGATCCATCTTTTCATGGTGGGAGGATGGCTGCGCTGGGAAGACCGATATGCCCGTCTCGTTTTAAACGTCTCTAACTTCCCGTTCGATCTACCTTCTCCAATAAAGGAATCCCCACGTATTGCTGTAACATTCTTGGATGAATTTCACGAATTACGACCATAAAAGCTGATGACTACTCACTCACTGCTCCTGTATGACGCGAATAGTAAAGGATACTATCATGATTTATATGCTGTTTCCTGATCACAAACAATGTAAGCACCTTTCGTAAGAATGTCTTTTCCAACTTCAGGAGTCTCAAATGCCTGGGTGTCCTGTTCCTGGACATAGTAAATTTGCTGTTACTTTTTGAAATATCCTCCTACAACGCCGTTAAACTAATTGGGACAAAGGTTTGTTTGGGTTGAAAATTCTCCAATTAAAGGAAATTCGATATTTCAACGGTGCGACTACTACGTGTTGTAGGGATATACATATATTTATTATTTTGTATTGTGGACGACTA
>JAGDQP010063771.1:0-11673 GCA_022664845.1 Lepisma saccharinum
TAGGATTTCATTTGTAAACGTTTCCGCAGAATTCGCCATACAGTTTTCTGTGGCATTTCAAGTTCCCTCGCTGCCCGGTAGGTAGACTTCTGTGGACTCCGCACAAAACTGGCGCGAACACGTTCCACTGTCTCTTCCTCAGCTGAAGGACGGCCAGTCGATTTTCGCTTACAGATGCAGCCCGTATCTCTGAATTTTTCATACCACGTACGAATGGTTTTTCCAGTAGGTGGGTCTCTGCCATACTTGGTACGGAAATGCCGTTGAACACTCATCACAGAGTTGTTTACATGGTAATCCAGCACACAGAACGATTTCTGCTCTCCAGTCAGCGCCATTTTCGTTAACTGCTTCCAGCGCCGCGTAGCGGTAGACAATGCAACCACGCGGGACATAAACTAAACTCAACTAAACTTTGAACTTTTGCCTTTCCTTGCGCGTAGCTCACATTAAGATATGTTCATTATATTTCACAAAATAAATTTATGAAATCGGGTCCATCATTTTGACTTACCCTGTATTATTTCAAAGCATACCATAACTTAGCTACGTCCCGCGGCTCCCCGCGCTTTTTTGAAAGTATAGAAATAGCTATCGGCACGTAACAGTATGGGGGACATTTGAAAAATTGAATTTTAAAATAGGGTGGCAACGCTGACAGCTGGGAGATTGGGTATAGGGAACAACCACTGTATGTTTCGATTGTGTCGAGTATGTATACTCAAAGTTTGGTGCAGATACGTCGAACTGAATGAAAGTAGTAACGTTTAATTTTTAAAATTGATTGGCAATGCTGTCAACTGTGGGACCTGAAGTACCTCTGTGACGCGTTCCCGGAACGTAAATACAAAGTTTGATCTTAATGCGTTCTACGATATGGAAGCAATTAAAAATTTCATTTTCTTAAATTGTTTAGCAACACTGACAATTGCGGCGTCGGAAGTACCCACATGAACTGTCATATCAATGCGGATACGTCTAACGGTAACAGTATTTAGATTTTTTTAATCGTTTGGCAACCCTGACAAACTACGGTGTCTGGAGTGTCTGTATGACCTGTCCCAGTACGTAATGAACATGTATGTCAAATTTAGTGTACATCAATGCACATGTGTATATTTGTATTATTAAAAGCATTTCTATAAGTTAAATGTTAAAATAGTCTGGCAACACTGACAGCGGTTATGCTTGAAGTCGGGGACACCGAAAACTTTCTCCTATTGTGTTGAATGATGTTTAAGCAGACTATCTCCTTTCTCCCAGGAACTTTCTCTTATTGTGTTGAATGAAGTTTTGGGGGGGGAAAAGGTATGGAAGAAATGTTTTAAAATGTTTTTTTTAAGTTGGCAACTTTGAGAACGGAGCAATCCGGAGTATCTCACATATACCAAAAACTATTTGCGATCTAGGGTTTTTATGTTGTATTTTGTCTTAATTGCCTATATAAAAGTAATTCTTGCTTAAAGAGACGTTAGCAGTATTACAAATTGCTGCCTTGAAAAAAAAAAAAAAAAAAAAAAAGGAAGGCTCATTGTTTTTATCCCTAAAAAAACGGAAGTTTTAGAAATAAAAGCGACCGTTTTTATTCTACTGTATTTACAACACTACATGTAACATAAGTTGGAAAGTATCCTTTCTACTACGTTCCAATGTCTCGAATGTGGTTCTTGTTTGTCGACATTTCAATCACATGGTTTCAGTCCGTCGTACACACTTAATACATTGACGATCATTTGATCAATTGTGAATTGGGTCATATTGTGTATAATGTTGCTCGCTTACCAAATATAAACATGCTTTTAAACCAATAGGGCTGTAAATTATTATTTAATATGTCTTTCATGTAAGTGTTTACTGCATGTATTTTAATACAAATCTACTTGTGTGCTGTTATTAGTATGTCATCCAATATTTATGTTGAATTAGTTTATTTTTGCTTATTAAGTAAATACTATTTAAAAGTTATTATTTTGTAGTGAAGCATAACAGATATACAGAACACTTAGTGCTCTGAATTACACACAAGCATTCATGTAGTGTTCGCTGCGGTTTTCTTTTTGGTTCGTTTGTTTTTTGTTTAATTTGTAACTTGCAGTAGGCTGGATCGAAGTTTTTGCGTAAGATCAGGCATTAAATTTATGTACACCGCACACTATGCTTTTATGACTAAAAATGCACTGTATTAGTAAAAGATTTAAATTTAAGTTGGAAATGTAGAGTTATCTTTGTAAAACTGTAGCAATTTCGTGTGGAATTAGAAGTGCTATGTACATTTATGAGATTGAAAAAATCCAAATAGAGGAAACTATGTATGCTTATTTATTTGATTCGTGATTATTTCTTTTGTATTAATGTTGTAAGCACCGTCGTAGAATGATACTTATAGGACTTATATATACTTAATAGTTAGTAATATGAAGTTAATTATTTAGTTCTTTGTACAGCAATTGACTTAGTTTTTAGGGAAAGATACCATTCTGTAGTTGCTGATTACATTGTAATTTAATTACAGGTATTTGATATTGGTAAAGGATCAAATATGCCTATTATAGGATTGGAATTTCATAGAGTTCCTGGGTCTGAAAAGTATTTTATTATCGCTACGACTCCAAACAGACTGTATCAGTTTATAGGATACGTGACAAATTCAGAAGAAAGACCTCTTTTCCAGCAGGTGTTCAATAATTACTTAAACGTTCCAGGTGAGTTGCAGTTGACAGTACTTTTGTGCTGTAAATCACTTGTTGTGCACGCCTTGATAATTCTCTTTCTGTGTGCAATTAGCAACATTAATGGAGTGTTTATTATGAGGTTCCAGTTTTTTAACTCGTGTCATGAAGAATTAAATCACCGTGAAAGAACGGGAAAACCGTAGTAGGAGGGTTCCCTCTCTCTGAATGAATACATTGTTTTGCTTTGACCTGTATTTGGTACAAGAGAAAAGTTTGATGTAGTAGGACTTTACTCCGTGAACACGGTATTTCTTGTGATTTTTTGTAAAAATTAGTTTTCTAACTTGTTTTTCAATTATAGTTCTGTGGCGCCGTTCATGAAACCCATAACCCTCACAGTAGCTGTTCTGAGAAAATCAAAATTATACAACATTTCTAGTAATAATTTAGTGTATTATGCACATACATTGGGGATGCCGATAGAAGAAGTTTTTTTTATTTATTTATAAATATTGAGGCAATTATTATGAACACACAAGTCAGAATATTGAAAGAAAAATGTTGTTGACAAATTAACACTAATTCTCCGTGCATAAAACCCTTAAAGCTGTTGTGGGTTACACTAAATCCGAATGTATGTCCAGTTGTTATTTATGCAAATTACATGCTTGCATCGATTCCCACTAAACTTCGCATACGTGTTCCTTGGGACCCAGGTCATAGGCATATTTTAATTCACCGTAAGTGACCTTATTAATGTTGATAACAATGAAATAAATAAATAAATTGTTCCCATAAATGAAACTTAGGCTTTCATGACGATTTTCCATAATAAAAGATCTATTTCGGGTTTTACGTCATGTATTTAAAATTGCATTATCTGTTTCAGTTTCAAGCAATAATGACTTCAAGATTCCTCCCGAGAAAATATTCCTCATTTTCTTGAAGAGTTTGCCTCATGGAGTTTATGACACTTGCACGGAGGTGAATTTAGTTACAGTTGCACGGAGAGATCAGTGTCTCAAACTCGCTTAATTTTCGACAGTGACACTTGCACGAAAACTATTGGTAGAGGCGTATCGTGGTAATTGCTTCCCGTTTTACAAAAATGGGTATTTTATATGGATGACGTATAGAAAAGTGAAAACGAGATGTACACGAATTATGATAAAATAAATGGCAGTACAAGAATAATTTTTTCGAATGGTAAAACAAGAATTAAAATATAATTTGTATTGAGAATATTATCGTGTTACAACTTCTGCATCCATGCTGATCTGGTAAGTTCTTAGGAAGAAACCAATGTCATCCCTGTCTTTTTTCATTAAAGGATGTGATCGTGCTGATTTTCGATTTTTTAATTTTCTTTATGGTTTAATTTGCTTAATTAGTTCAGGGCGTATGCAATCCTTTAACAGTGAAACTGTTTCAACAATGAATAAGGTAGAATTAAAGATCGTCTCGATGAAGCCGTTTAAAGGGTTCTCAAGTTTTTTCTCTGAATGTTTAAGCCCTGTATGTTGAAATGTAAGATATATTTTCGTTTAAAATTTGTGGAAAAAATACATGGGAAAGATAAGCAGATTCTGCTGCCATCTATTGGCAGAGTCAACCGCTTTCGAACCTCCTTAAAACGAACAAAATTGCAAAAGAAGAAAACCATGATAGCTCGCAATCAAGAGGGATAAATGATCTGTGCAAGTGTCACAAGCCAAACTGTAGTTCATCCAAGGTCGTTGGGTCTGGGCTGGGACAGGTTTCCGTGCAACTGTCACTCCGTGCAAGTGTTCTGAACCCCCTCATGAGCATCTTCTTTGTAAGATGGGACTTATCATTGTTGTACTTTATTGTTGCATTACATTTTGAAGAAAATGGTCTTCAAACACCTGAGGAAAATTCTTCACCAGTATCTTCTTTAATATGACACTTTACATTGTTGTAGCTCTGTTATCTTCTTTTGTTCTCATTACTGTTTTTCCTTTCCAATTTATTCACTTTTTATTCTTTCTTGTTTAGTTGAACATATATATAGTTAGAAAAGGAACCTTGGGACTATTGCTTATATTTTGTTTAGATTTCTAGTGATGATGAATGTCATTTTCACTGACATTGAAATTGAAAGGGCATCCGCCGGCCGGGTGGTCGAGCGGTCTGCGGCGGTAGGCTATCGACTCAACGGTCCCGGGTTCGAGTCCCGGCAGGGGCATGGGTGTGGATTTTAACACTTAACGCTAAAGGCAAATCGTGACGGACCGAAGTCCAAAGTTACTAAACTGGCCCATATAAAAATAAAGTTTTTTTTTTTTTTTTTTGAAAGGGCATCTGCTGGAGGGATTTCCTTTGTTCAATTATAAATAACTGTGTGTTATATTTTAAGTTTACTGAAATTTTGAGAAATTGCTACTCGATGAAATTTGAATTTGATGAGGTAGAGAGGTATTATAAATTGTTTCCATGTTTAATTTCAAACAACAATGAAATGAATAAATAAAAACATTTCCCGTTGATTTATCATTATGGTTTTCAATGTTATTCTCAACCAAGTGATCTCTCTCTGGGTGATCACATTATTTTTATCTCAACGTGGAGTCCAACAGGGTGATCCCCTCGGTCCTGCTCTTTTTGCAATTACACTACAATTTATCGTCAATTCCATAACTACCGAATTGAATTTATGGTATTGGTATTTGGATGATGGCACTATCGCGGACGATCCTAACCTAGTTCTCTCTATTTTACTTAAAATTCGGGACACATCATCAGAAATTGGCTTACATTTGAATTTTTTAAAGTGCAAAGTTGGTTTTCTTAATGTTCAGCAAGGCCAGTACGATGTTCTTTATTGAAAATTGATGGAAGTAGCCCGTGGAATACGAATTATGACTTCTGCTTCAGCATATCTGCTTGGATCCGCAGTCTCGACCAATGCTCTTCGTAGTCTGTTGCTTGAGAAGATACCTAAACTAGAATTTTTCTTTTCTTGCCTCTCTTTGATTTCAGCACATTCAGCATTTTATCTGCTTCGTGCTTCTTTTCCATCCCCCGTTTAATGTATTTTACGTTGTTCTCCTTCTTGGCGGGAAGAGACATTGTTACACAAATATGATTGTGTTTTACAGGCTGGCCTCGAATCAGTCCTCAACTGCTCTTGAGTAATAGTCCTTGGCTTCAGGCCACTTTGCCCGTTCGTTCGGGTGGACTTGGTATTCGTCGAGCCATGGATGTGGCGATTTCGTCTTTCTTAGCGTCTTTCCATGTCTCTCGATGTGTTGTTGAGTCTGTCCTTCTCCGGGTTTATGCCTTCATCCCGACGCGGCATTTCATGATTGTAAAGCTCAGTGGTCTTGTTTAACCGGCAGGGATTCTCCTTCTTTAGACTGCAGTAGTTCTCAGGCCATTTGGGATGATCCAATTATTCAACGCACTGTCTTGAGGATAAAGCCAGACTTCTTGCGGCTTTTTCTCCAGATTCTGCTGTTTGGCTTCAGGCCCTACCTTCTTCTCTGGGCCTCCACTTATCCAATGAAAGTTTTCGTATTGCTGTTGCTTTACGTTTAGGAGCTGATGTATGTGTACCTCACAATTGTTCAGCTTGTGGGGCGTTCGTAGATCAACGAGGCCGTCACGGTCTCTCTTGTGTTCGTAGTGCTGGTAGACACATTTGTCATGCCAGTGTAAATGACGTAATTCTTCGTGCCCTTATTTCAGCTGAAGTACCTTCAGTGCGTGAACCATCTGGATGTAGTCGTTACGATGGTAAGAGACCTGACGGTATGACTCTAGTGCCTTGGAAAAGAGGAAGATCTTTATTATAGGATTTTACTTGTGTTAATATGTTTGCCCTTTCGAATCTTCCTCATTCATCTTTGCGAGCTGATGGTGCTGCTTCCCGTCGAGAGGTCGAGAAAAACAGAAAATACAGTACCCTGTTAGATAAATTCGTCTTCATTGCCGTAGTAATCCAGTCAAGCGGTACTTGAAGCATCGAGGGTTTCAGTTTCATCAAGGAAGTTGGACGACGTATTGGGCTTGTTTCCGGCAATGCTCGCGTCACTGCTTTCGTATTGCAGCATATTAGTATCGCCGTTCAGCGTGGTAATGTTTCTTCAGTTCTTGGAACGCTGCCTCCGGAGATGGAATTGGAGGAGATTTTTCTTCTTTAAATGCTGTTACCCTTATTGTTGTTTGTGTGTGTGTGTGTGTGTTTTTTTTTTTTTTGTTGTTGTTCCTTAAGAAAAAAAAAATATAAGTTGTAAATTTAAATGTGGATTATTGGAAATAAAACTTTTTATTTTTTAATTCACATTTTGATTGTTGCAAACCAGAATTAGTTACTTAACTTGAAGAAAGTGTAATACGTAAGATACGGTAACAATAACAACTACTACTACTGCTACTACTACTAGTAGTTTAGTTTAATAGATTATTTTCAATTTTAGTGCTGCGAACAGCGTAAGCAAAAATACAGCACTTGTCTAAAAAAAGATGGGTTCAAACTCCCAGTTATTATACGAAAACTCGTATGTACATATAAAATAATAAGGTTATACAAACACATCTCAGTGTTCATAGTCACATGTTCCATATACACAGCTTATAATCATATACATATAATAAAAATTTAAAGTTAAATGATTTAAAGATTGTCCTTAAAAATTTACTTTTTGTATTGACATTCATTTCTAGTTTTTTTTTTCCTTTTTTAGGCAAGTAAATGAATTACAGCATATTGTAATTTCTGATAAGTCTTACTAAAAATTTATTACTTTTATTATTATTATTTATTATTTTTTACTAAAAAGTAGTAGTAGTAGTAGTAGTAATAGATGAAGTAGTAGATAAGCTGAGAAATGAACACCAATTTAATGATTATTATCCAGAACCAGACCTGCATTGCGGGCTGAGACTGGGGTTACAACTAGTTACTAATATTTCTCGTATACATTTGTCTATTAAACGATGCAAGTAGAATAAATTGTTTACCCATTTGTGTAAATGAATAAAATATTTTCAACACAAGAGCCCACAACGATAGGAATCAAAATGGTGTAGGAACAAAAGCACTAAAAATTCGTGCATGAAGCTATAAAGGGCTGGATTTCGGTTTCATTTTTTGGCCTGGCCCACTGCTTAGAGGGTGCACGAGAATGAGCAGTATAATGCTTTTTTCCGACCAGGCGTCTGGAAATATTTGGCCTGACCTGGCTAGGGCCGAAATCTACCCCAGCCCATAACCCAAAAGCATTAGGCCTAAATTCCTTCATCGGATTCTGACAGCAGAATGGAAACGTCTAAATCTTCTTGTCCTGTCAGTACCTCGGTTGTCGTGCGACTAAGGGTCAGTCCTACAATCGACCGCTAAACTTCTAGTCAGCGCTAAGTTGAGGTCAACTCTCATTTTGCGTACTTTCATTGACCAAAATCAGACTTAGCGCTGACCAGAAGTTTAGCGGTCGATTGTAGAACTGACTCTAAGTGTGATTGAACTTTTTACTGTACTAGATAATCCGGTGTGGGAGGGTGGTATGAAAATACATAACTTCCTTAAATTCAAGCTTCGGAACTGGAGTAGCCGTGGGAAGTCACTGGAATATTTATCTACACACACTTCCATTTCTTGCAAGATTCACTTCTTGAAGAGATTTAAGGAAGTGTGTGTATCCAGTCTCGAAAAAAAAAAAAAAAAGCCTTAGCAACGTACTGGTTCATCATGGACATCAATTTTCCTGAAGCAAAGAGTTTCCGTAGCTTGGCTAATTGATACAATATGCAGTTGATGTGTCATTCTAATGACCTTGAAAGGCTTTTGAATTTTGTTGTTTCAACATTATTCAGGATCATGTACAACTGTTATTCATTTCTTTTGTTCGATAACCCTAAAGTCCATATCATGCCCGAGATATGTGTGGCCAGATGTAGGAAGTTCGTGCTATACACTTTCAACTAATTTTCTTCCTTACACCAAATAGTGCCAGCAGGACATAAGTTTTATTTTTATTTTGACCAGCACAAGAATCTAATCACGCTATTAAGAACATCAGCCTCGTATATGGAATATGTGTAAATGTTAAGAAACTATTTCTTCAGACCACTTCCTGGATGCTTGATCTTTAGACCACATTTGAGGGAATTAGTTTCAAAATCCGCCATCTTCATAAACTATTTTGAGAAAATCACTAGAAAATAATATCTAAGAAATGCCTGTTGCTACAACTACAATTTTTTTACATTATTTTAGATATTCGATGTAGAATGATACTAGTGATGTGATGAAAATCGAAAGTACTCGATTTCAAGTTATGACGGAAAACATTTAGGAGATTGCAGATTTTGGAACTAACTTGTGGACTTAGCGGATTTTGAAACTAAATTATGAACTGAAAAGAAATTTTGGCTGATATTGAAAAGAATTTTGACTATAAATTCTTTAAATTTTTATTAGGAAATTTCGTTTGCAAGGAATTTAAGGAACTCGTTGATTATATCCGATAAAACGCCTGAGAATATTTTGTACGCTTCACTGATCAGAGCTTCATCAAGACGTAAAAAAGTACTACATTAAAAAGGAAACAATACAAACAGAAAAAGTTACGAAATCACTGTTTTTCAAATATAATCATCTCCATCCTTCTGGAAACAGTGGTATTCATCGGTGTCCTCTTCAGAATCCTCCGATGGTTCCGCTGCGGCGAGACATTTTTTCTGCATTTACTTAAATAGCTAATTCACGATTTTCGCACCACTTTTTTTTCGAAGTGCTTGTTCAACAACTGGACCACGTCTTCCAACTTTTCTGTGCGCTGGATCAAAGAACGTTGTCAAGCGCAATGCAACACTGTACAGTGTTTCACGATAGACGCGTCTTGTGCTGTATTTTTCTTCTTCTTTAGTCTTGTAGAACGCGTTAGGAAACAAAATACATTTAACAAAATCAGTACGCTGCACTGATAATCTTTATTTTAAAATATACACAAAGAGTATATTTTAGGCGGTGAATTATGAATACCTCGCAATCTTTTTCTTCAGAATTTCTTACGTCTCATGGTTTTGTAACTTTTTACGGGATTCTCTGTTTTTAATATCTTGAGGGTGAGCATCCATCACAAAGTCTGGCTCGGTGTTCGACATTTCATTAGGCCTACACAGGAACACAACGATCAACTTATGTGCTATAAAATTAAGAAATAAATTTCATACCTTAAAGCAACAGACGCACTCTTGCTGACAAAGCAAAGGAAAATGATGCAATAATGGGCGGGACAAGGCTGTCAGAAAACTGCAGACATTCTGAAAATTCTACAGCAAATTTCGGTGTTTTGCCCGCAGAGCAAAAATATTATGTGCGGAGATGGCGTAATTTGAAATTAAGTCAAATCTGAAGATAGAGGATTTCGAAACATACCTTTAACTTTAGCATGCAATAGCAAGAAGATATGACGAGTTTTGAATTAACACATTACACCATGTTGAAGGGCTTGAAAATAATAACAGAAAATTTATTCACCTCGCTTTTTAATAAAATTGGAGTTAGCGAGTTTTGAAACTAACCCCCTCACATGTATTTATAGCCACCCCGTACTATCATGTATACACATTATAGATCCATAACTGTCTGCTGTAAAACATTACTCTGGTCAAGTGGTTGGTTTCGTAACAAGGAAGGCTAGTGCGACCAAACGTTCCTGCCTAAACAACATTGTACACAAAGCACGAAAAATATTTTTGCGTAACAAGACTTACTCTCCACCAGTTGGTTTAGAAGGTAAGACAATATAGAAAAAAAAATCTTTAGGGCACGCAGCACGTGTAACCTTGTCAATAGTACGTATCTTGCAGCCTCGTAGACTGTGATCATAACTACTAGAGGGAGCTAGCTCTAGATTTTGCCTATATTCTGTTGAATTTCCATCAATATTACAAGAGGAAAAACATTACTTTTTATGTATACGAATGCTTGTCAGTGTTCAGAATGTTTGTATTAAAAGCAGGGTATAATTTATAGTCATAAATTTGGCTTTTTTTTTTAGATGGCTCGAAGCACATTGCCACGCAAGCAATGATCTTATTTTCCTGATTTTTTTTTCATTATGAATTATTGACTGTAGAAGGCTTTAAATCACATCAACACCTCGACATCAAACAGAAGTTCATAAAGCATTAATTGAAAAGGAACGAGTGTCTTAATTTCGAATATTTATTTATTTATGTATATGTTCTACTGTTATCCAAGCGAAGATGTTTACTGTCAGTCGTCTCATGTTTTAAATTTTGGGATTCCTCTTTGAATTTTCTTATTTGGTAGATTTAATATTATTCTCAATTTTGGATTTCAACAGTTTCTTCGTTTGTATTTCGTGGAATCATTGGCTAATCATTACATTACAGTAAATCCTCGATTTAACAGACTTCGATTCAACGGACTTTGAATTTAACTGACAAAGTTCAGCAGATTAATATGGATGCGATCTAGTAAGTAAAATTAATGGTGTGCTCCAGAGCCAATTCTTCCACGTAGAAATCGAGGAACTTTCTACAGCCAGAGAATAATATATATATATATATATATATATATATATATATATAAAAGAAGTTTTCTCATAAAAAAAGGGGGAAGGTGTGAAAAGCGCATGTAGAGAATTTAATTAGTTGGGACGTCAACATTGAGTCGAGGAAACTAATGTACTACTATCTAGAGGGAAGAGATCAGGATATAGTAGATTTGAAAGACTTATAGTTCCTATACTATATAAAACCCACCAGTTGCTACCGGTGAGCTGCCGTCGACATCTTAATACTTTCATCCAACTAACTCTTCACAGCAACCATCTACCGCAGAAAAAGTGCACATTCTTACCTTGAAATTTCAAAGTTGCCAATTCACTGATAACAAAATACAGGATTTTCTGTCATTAGTAACTCATTCATTTTAAAATACTAATGATATTAACATTGCAATGTTACATTATAAATATCGAAGAACATTCGATATTTAACGTGATAC
>JAGDQP010063772.1:0-11672 GCA_022664845.1 Lepisma saccharinum
CCCGAGTATGTGCGCCAAAAAGTTCGCGATTTCATTGCAAACATTCCCACAAGGGAAAGTCATTATTGCCGCGCTAAATCACAGACTGCCCAATATCTACCTGCCGAACTCACCGTCGCTCAGTTGCATAAAGATTTTATAGAGCAAAATCCAGATTTGCGTCACGATGTCAAATATTGGTTATTTAATTACGTATTTCAACGTGATTTTCATTTAAAATTTGGTCAACCAAGAAAAGATATTTGTGATGACTACATGAAAATGGATGCACAATGCAAGGCTGCTATTACAGAGAAACAAAAAAAGACTGTCGTTTTGGAGAAGACAGTGCATTGTCAAAAAGTCGAACACTTATATAGTTACTTAAGGGAGGTGAAGGAAGCATCGCAGAAGGACCCCTCCATACAGGGTATGTGTTTTGATTATCAGAAAAATCTTCCTCTCCCAGTAACTAATATTGGGAAAGAATATTATAAAAAACAACTGTGGCTGCACAGTTTTGGTGTATGCGATGTGGCTTCTAATGATGCGACTATATTCTTGTACTCGGAAACATTTTGTTGCAAAACACCAAATGAAGTTATGAGCTGTATGAAATGGTATATTAATAATAAGGTGTCTCAGTCAGTCAGGGAACTACATGTTTTTATGGATAATTGGGCAGCACAAAGGAAGAACAAATATATGTTTTCGTTTTGGCTACATCTTGCGCAGGTCCGTTTTCAGTGTGTTTATTTATACTTCCCCATTCCAGGATATTCTTTCATGCCCATTGACAGAATTTTTGGGCATATTGAAAATAAGCAGTCAAAAGATCAAGTCCTCGTCCCTTCCACACAGTAGCGTAGATAGGAATTTCTCAAGAGAGGGGATATATAGAAAAGTCTTATCCTTGGCAGTTATGCAACCAAGAACAACACATTTCTTAAAAAGAATATATTTCGGGGCTTTCTTTTTCTATAATTTTAGAACAGCACAATTGCAGTATTGTGCGGTAAAGTATTAAATGGATGAATATATTATATCCATATAGTTTGCTTAGTTCAGACATCTAATACAAATTTAGCCATATTTGAAACATCAGGTGGGATGTTATCAAGAACGAAGAGTTTTTGGCCAACATTTACTAATGCTTATACACCCACTTTGATGACAGTTTTCTCTTCTAAAACTGCCAGTCCGTTCAGGCAGATTTGAAAGTTTGAATTTTTCAAAGATATTCGTTTCAGAGTATAAAATATAATCTTTGATGTAGATGTAGGTGCAGATTGTACAAAATCTAAAGCACTTTATTAAAGCTTGGAAATCTGATATGCTTCCATTGCACTTTTATTAGTTTCCCTGTCAAAATTCGTAATTAGTGTGTCAAATTTTCGAAATGTGAATAGTTTCGGAGCCGCTGGGAGTCGAAAGCGTGGGAAAATGATTCAGAGTTTTATATTTATAACACCACGAACAGTAGAGCTGATGCAGCGTGGTACTCTCAAAAACTTTAAGCCTACTCTATTTGAAAATATATATTTCAAAATTCCGCAATGGGCGCGCAAGGGATTTCCCAAAGGAAGTAGGGGATTCCGGAATATTTCTGACGTAGAGGTAGGTCGAAATGAACATGAGTTAAAAGCATGATATTCGTCATCCCCAGCATCCAATCGGACAATGATATTCGATCTGTTTCATAACAAATTAATAAAACATTCGTGAAATTATGCAATTCTTGCTCCTGCTTGTTATACAACGACGCATTTTTTTAAAATCGTACGGTGTATGGAATCTACTCGAGATATCGATTTGGCGCAAACGAATTATAGTTTGCTGGTGAAAACCGTCCCATTCATGCTCATTTTGACCCATCTTTACTTTAGAGAATTTCTGGGAATCTTCTAATCCCTTTGGGGAATCCTTTGAGCGCCCATTGTAGAATTTTGAAAGATGCATTTTGGGATAGTGTAGATTTAGTCTTTGACGAAACCATGCCACTTCAGCTCTACTTTTTGTGATTTTAGATATATAAAACTCTGAAGTTCATTTTCCCACGCTTTCGGGACCTTTAAGCTTCGAAACTAACCTCACTGGACAATTTATCTGAGGAACTAACTTTCGTCTTGTTTTGATGTGAGGAATCATCTCCAGAAGTTTGTCAAAGACGCTGTATTTGTTATCTAATTTTATATCCAGATCTTCTTTGAACCTCCCCCAAATCCGTGAAAACCCTAAGAAAAATTCGGGTTACATGCGTGAAAGAGCATGTCTTATACTATAATTAGACTTCATTTTATGGATTTCTGTAAATAATTTCATACATTCTTCCAAGCGCAAATATGCTGGGACTTGCTTTGTTTTCCTTCAGACAATTTGCTTTAGAACTTTCAAACTTTATAACAGCATCTTTGGCATTATTTACAGCTTCTACTAAGTGAAGCTGAAGGTGTTCCTTTTGTAAGAATAAGTACAACGGTTAATCGTAGCTTTAATACTAATTTAATCAAATAAAAATAACGAATAAATTATAAATGCATTAAATTCATTACATGCCTTCAATGAGAGCTTGTGAAATTGTTCAATAAAGAATTTTGGATAATTTCTTCGAACATAAATTGGGTTAATTCTGTAAAATTATGGATGGCGTTACACTTTTATATCTGTCCTTTCATACTTCATATTTTTTTTTTTTATGCTATAGGTGAAACATTTGCTCTCTCCATAACCCCACAAAAATCCGCTTTCCGAAAGCGGACATAAAATATAAGTGTTCCAGTTGATCCTAAATAATTCAGTATCAGTCGAATATGGTTGGTCTTAAATACTCCCACATTGAGTGAGTGTGCTGCACAACCACAGAAGGGTACTGTTGGCGAATATTTTGATCTGTTTAAATTTCCGAGCAAACTGCTACTTCCATCATATTCTTAATAAAATAAGATCTGAGAATTAACACCAAAATGTATCAGAGCTGACAAATCGTTTTCGTTAAATCCCGACATTGTTTCTTCAAAATTTTTCGGCCAACACCACTTTCGGGAAAGATCTGCCAGATTGTTACTGAGTCTGTGCATAAACTGATTTTAAGAATCTTACTCATCATTGACGTAGTTTATAACAAAGTTTCCCCATGTAGGCGATATTAAGAGTTTCATCCGCTAATGCAGAAGATCATTCAGCTTCATCTGGTCAGGCAAAAAATCCTAAATTGAAACTATAACACAAATTTCAATAATTGATTTTAATGGTTAGACTCTTCTCCCGTTATAGCCGACCGAGGTAGTCGTGTGGTTTGAGGCATTAGGCCAGCGCCTCCAAGGTTACGGGTTCGAGTTACCTGGATCATGGATGTTTGTGAAACTTAACAAGCGTTGCCCTCGTATGATCGTGACAGGTTGAAGTCAAAATTTACTAACGTATCCCAAGAAAAAAGTTTATTTTCTCCTTTATGATCTGAAAGATAACATTACATTTTAACAACGGAAACTTTCCAATGTGTGTAATTTTAATTTATAATATCTAATGTAACGAGGACGTCTGTTAAAGTTATTTCTCTACGTAGAAAATAACTGACCCAACCACAGATTTAAAAGTTTCATATTCAAAATTTTCTCCCTTCTACTCTCGTTGGGACTATCAGTACAGGAATTATTACATTCTTCATTACTGTCTAGAAATCGTCTTTTTCTTTTTTTTTCTTTTACCGGCGCTATCGATATTATTGTCAAAGACTTTTTATTTTACTGGTTGTCCTAATGGTTATTTACCACATCTACCTAAATGTGAAACTACAACGCGGAATGTGCAATACGCCCCTTGTCTGTTTATGAATAAACTTACAATTATATCGGGACGGTCGTAAGCTATAGTGCTGTTACCGCCCTAACTAACAAGTATATGTTTCCAAACATAGCTTCATTATTTTCTTGTGGAAATACTCTCCCTCCAAGTTCATAAAGTTGGAGTCAAGGGGGGATATATCCCCTATATCCATATCCCTCCCTTACCTACGCCACTGCTTCCACATGGGTTCAACTCATCAGACAAAGTCTACGCAAAAATCCCATTGATGTTGTGTATATCAAACAACCACTCACTGATAATGGGGAACATGATGGCACTCCAGTTGTTGACGTCTTTGATTTCAAAGCGGCCTTTAATCACATTCTTATCCGAAGTGTTCCTGACTTTACTGGAATTCGTGATGTATGTTTGAAAAGAGGGTCTGTACCAGAAGTTCGTCACACAATGCCTTCAACCCTTTTTCGCCCATAGTCGTTTTTGAAACGCGGGGTGCGATTGCAAGCCTTGCAAAATGCATATGACGGTGTTCCGCAGACCTCAGATCAGTTGCGACCGGTTAAGAAAGAGAAATGTGATGATGTACATTTCCTGCTGGAACATGTATCTCTGCCAGAAGGGACTACATTTTACAACATAATGGTGTCTGCTAGTGGTGTGAATGATGATGTAGAGTGAATGTAAAAGCGTCTCGTATTACTTATCTATTCTTTATTGTGGCATCTGTGCTAACAGTGAGGGTCAGAAGTTGTTAAGTACACTGACTTAACAACTTTTCACTCGTTTTATAAGAAAAGTTGTTTAGTCAAAGTTTCAAATTTTGGTCACAAACGTTTTCCTTAACTTGTACGCAACTGGTATTGTAACACAACGTCACATCTACCGAAACGAACCAGCATACGAAATTTCAGTTCATTGTATTAATATCTTGGTACTTCAACACAGTTCTGTAAACTTCAACGCGCTCTCCTGTAAAATCTGGAAATAGTGACTTAGCAACTTCTGATTCTGACTGCGTCGTATGCAAATTCTGAAAATGTCTGAGATTGTAACTGTTCGAATGGTGGAAAGTTAAATATAAATGAAACAACTAAAAGCAAGCGAAATCAGCGTCCGCCTCGATTGTCAAGCCGCACATGACATGGACAACAAAAGCAGAACAAATGGCCACCTAATCTTCACATGAATACGAGGCACAATCACGGAAATTCACGAACACACTTTCTGTAAACCGATAAACACAGTTCATGTACGTAATATACAGCTGAACCAATTCCGTGTTATCCAGTTCACTTGGTCCATCTCAAACAAAAGAGTAACATTCATTGACGTGGACATCACTTTAGAAAACAACATCTTCACTACTTCCATTCACTTAAAACACCAAGAAACATCCTTACAACACCAAGAAAGCGATTCCTTTCTCCCTTGCCCTCAGAGTACAACGCCTGAATGCTACCACCTCTGCCACTGAAACTTACAACCTTCAGGATAGTCTAGGCGGTACACAAAAATATACTGCACTTTTTGAACACATAATACCGCTTTGCACGGAGGTACTTGGAACCTAAGAGAACAATTCAGAAAGGAGAGGCATTCAAATGTTTCCTTAGAATTCAAGATGGCGGCCATTTTCCAAAATCGCGTCTTGCATCGAAAAATTTCTAAAAATGTTCACGCTATATCATGTTTGGTGTCGTTTCAATATGTTTTTACTCGTAGAACACAAATCTCACGTCGAGGAATTCAAAATTTCTCTTAAAATCAAGATAACGGCTATTTTCCAAAATGGCGTCTTGCGTCGAAAAAATTCTAAAAGCGCTCACGTTTGGTGTCGTTTCAATACCGTTTTACTCGTAAAACACAAATCTCGTAAATCACAAATTAAAATATACTATTGTGAAAATATTTTGAAATGACACCAAACACTCTACAACTTGAATGTTTTCGCAAGTTGCGGGCTGAAAGATGCCATTTTGGAAAATGGCCACCATATTGAATTCTAAGAGAAATTTTGAATGCCTCTACTTCCTAAATTGTTCTCTTAGGGCCCAACTACAAGTGTGGAGAGAAGCATTCTGTGTTCACAAAGTGCAATATATTTTCGTGTACCACCAAATGGCTTACTATTGCAATATCGTGGGGCACAAATGTATTTGTATATATTTTAAAGCAATTGCTTCATAGTGGTAACTTCATTTTATTTTTCTCGACTCAACTCTGATATGTCTCAAGAAATCTACCAAAAGGCTGAAGGTAGCATCCACTGAGCCGCCATCAAGACAGATTGAAAGTACATAATGTTGTTTGTGTCAGCAAGACAAAAATGAAGGCCTTGTGAATCCAGCCCGAAATAAGAACGTTGAACAAGGTAATAAAGGATATGAAACATTGACTGGGCTGGGAATATTGAAGAGCTCCATCGTTTGGGTGAGCTCCCATCCTTCATAAATTTCAAGAGTCTGGATGAAGGGGAAGGAATAATATGTACATTTATTAATCGCGAAGCAAAGTGGCACAAATCATGCTCACTAGTTCAAATCAAGTTAAAAGAACACGCTAGAGAGTCTTGAAAAGTTCTGCTTCCGTCACCTCAAGCATCTACCTCTGTTATTGGAGATAAAGGGCGTTACATAACTAGATCAGCTGTTCCGCTAATTAATACATTTTGCAGACATATGTTGCTTGTGTAGACGTACAAAACTATGGAATAAACCGTTGCATCAGGTGATGACATTCGAAGTCGAATCTCAACTTCGAAGTGCAGTAACATCAGAAGCACTTGCAGCACTTGGTCCCAGAGACCATCTCCCAAGAAGTAAAATATCACAAGCAGTCTATTAATAAGTACATGGATAAGTTACGACCAAGAGCTGACATCGACCAAAACAAATTAATGTGCGAGTGGATCGTATTTGCAGCATTAGTGTCATACATACAAGGAAAACTTGACACAGAGGGAATACATTTAGTTTTGAAGATGTCTGATCTAAGTAGAATTTACGATGATAGGCTTTTAAACATTTCGCTTGCGGGAAAGAATTGAAGCCCACTTGCCTCAGCTTATGTCGATCAAATTTGGAATTGGAACAAAATTAAATTGTTCGGGACAAAATTAACTTTCTTAGCTACGCAGAGGGTGAAAATTATGATTGAGATGCTGTCGCCTGCATGAGATTCTCGAAATATTTGAGAAAAGACATTTCAGTACAATGTTTTTCATTTTTCTGGAAATTTTCCGAAAAATTGTCCAAAAAAAAATTCTGTGCCACCTGCACTGATAGTCACTATTAATATAATACTTGATGGTTCGTCTTTACAAGATGGATGCATTGCCCCTCAACCTGCTTTGACTATCAGTCAATTGGTGATGTTTAATTATCATGAAAAAATATCTAAAGGTATTATAGTGCGCAACAAGAAACATCATGAACCTCCTTTACCACTCTATATGGGCTTATCGTTTATGGAAGGTCAAGAAGCAAGTCAACTATTGATGAATTACATAACTTTGGAATATCTGTGTCATCAAATCGCATATATGAAGTAACGTCAAGTTTGTGCCAATTAGTTGTGAATCGTGCCGCCGAGGAAAGCATTGTATGTATGTCCTTCAAACTTGCAACATAACGTTTTCACTGTTGCAGCATGCGACAATATAGATCCTAACCCCATCAGCTCTGCCTCAAAGGGATCTTTCCATAAAACAAGTATCTCTGTTTTTCAGATGCCAAATTCGACAAATCCGGGACAGAAATAAGGACAACAAAAACTTCGTTCATAGATCTGAACAAACGTTCACGCAGAATACTTAAACTCCCTGACAACTTTTCCATTGTTAAACCAGTTAGCCTTCCATGCAAACAACCTGGAATTCCGCAATGCAACATTCTCAGTGAAAACAAGATACCTTCCTTCAGACTGAACAATAATTTTCATAATAAAGAAGACTGGTTAGAATTCATTAGAAAACACGACACTTATGAAGGTTGCGACCTTTCGTGGCAAACAGTTGTACTGGAGATGTTTGTTTATCCAGCAGTTAATTCTTTATTGTCACTTTTCCATGAAGTCTTCACCAGTTTCCATGATATGCACTTAATGGTGCGAGAAGTGTCATTAAGCTTCTGAATCCTGGACATACACCTGTCATATGGTTGGACCAACCGTTATATACTGCAGCAAAACTAACCCAGTGAAATTGGCCTCAGGAGTATGGTGAAACTTCATATGTAATCATGTT
Source organism: Lepisma saccharinum (assembly GCA_022664845.1). NCBI lineage: Eukaryota > Metazoa > Arthropoda > Insecta > Zygentoma > Lepismatidae > Lepisma > Lepisma saccharinum. The sequence goes on from JAGDQP010063772.1 coordinate 8,027, forward strand.
TGCCCCATTCCATTTAGAACAAGCATTTCTACGTGTTATTGGACAATCATAGGACTCCAGCGGGCGGGTGGAGATAGTTGAAAACTCAGCAACACCAACAGTTGGATCTGCAGAAGCTGCTCTGAGAGTTACGTCGGTTAAGAAAACTAGTATTATACTACAGAAAACAGCACCTGTATTGTACATATTGCTTCACGAGGCATACACAGAAGACAACACAGGAGAAACCATATAAAATTGTATAAATCAGCGAGAAACTTTTTCACCAACTTTCAAATTTTGGCTTCTGGTACTTAAATTTATTACTTTATTGCTGTCATTCGTTCGTTCTACAAGAGAAGCTAACTATAATGAATTCGAAGTATGTCTCAAACGCATGCTTCCGTGTTTTTTTGTATTTGATTATACTAACTACTCTCGCTGGCTGTCTATTCATGTAAAGGATCTTGAAGAACTTAGTGATACAGCCATCGGGGTTCATGAAGAGTTCAAAAAATGAAATTTGTTGTTCGAAAAACCACCGACCATTTTCTGCTCTTACCGTGTACCAAGTCCACGAGCAAATCAGTGCTGTTATTAAAGGTGATGGTTGTGCAGTGGTTCTAACTGCAGCACTTCGTCGGTGGTCGGTTGCAGGGCCAGAACTCTGTAGATTACTAAATGAATTCGGTCCTGTCGGTTCGAAAACATTTGAAGACAAACATCATGAACAGTACACAACTTATCAGAATATGTTTAGAAATGATGCTTGTGCTTTAGAAGAGAGTTTCTGTGACTTGGGAAATCCATTTCTAGAAACTGCGGATGATCTCATTGCAATCGACAGTAGACTTTTTAAGTGAATAAGGAAGGTGTTGATACTTTAAATTTTTTGGAAGATTGCGGTAACAATATGTACAATACTTTTGTAAAAGAAAGGCTTATTGATAAATGAAAAACAATTTTTGAGTCTTTAAAAAATGAACCCTAAAATATTTACATCAAACGCTACGAAATCTGTGAATAAAATCAAGGGCAAGCACACTGTTGAACAGCTTTTCTCCAAATTATTTATTGCTTGTCAGAATAGGGAGATGAATCTTGATGAGTTTTTTCCCCCCACGAAAATTCATGTCGACCTTCCTTGTCTGTTAATGGAAATTTGCTAACAGGAAAGAAGAGTGATTTGACAAGCATCCTAGCTGAACTGATAGAACCTGCTGAATTCTGTGGACATTGCGATGGAGTTATTCATGACAGTACAACGTTGATACATACTATTAAACCAAACTCTTCAAAAACACTTGAAGAATATTGCAAAAAAGAGTTTCGGGGTGCTTTGTTACGAAATGTTACGGACTTAACTGTCAGTCGTATGGATTTGGTTTGGGACAGATATACTGATAACAGCTTAAGGAGTGAAGCTCGACAGAAACGAGGATCTAGCACTCGCCGACAGGTAAATCCAGAAACAAAATTACCTCCTCACTGACCTAACTTTCTTCGAAATGACAAAAATAAAAAGAACTTTTCATTCTTCTGGCGAATTATGTTCTGCATAATTTCACTCAAGTTCATGTTGTCACAAACGTGCATACAGAAATTCTCTCATCTAAAAACGAAGCTACATCATTAGATTGTGCTTCATGTGAACAAATGAAAGAAGCAGATGGTCCGTTAGTCTTGCATGTCCTCGATATGACCTGCCATGGTATTAAAAGCGTCCTTATTTTATTTAACGATACTGACGTTGTTGTACTGAGGATTTTGTATGGATCTGGTCGAAACCAAAGATATTTGCCTATAGTGGAAAAATGGGAGAAGAAAAATCCATTGCCCTACGAGGATTCCACGCTTTTACTGGGTGTGATACAGTCTCAGCTTTCCGCAACAAAGGTAAACTCTCTGCATGGAAAACGTGGAAGGCACATGAAGAAGTAACCAGAGCTTTTATTGCTATTTATAATCCGCTACCTGCACTTCAGACTGACATAAAGCAGCTTTTAGAACGTTTTGTGGTCATTATGTATTGGGGTGTAGCAGCTGAATTTGATTCTGTTAACACATCATGTAAATATCTGTTTGCGACCAAAGCGAAACCATTAACAAGTTTTTCTCCTACATCTGATGCGCTTGCATTGTACACTCTTCGAGTCATGTTATGGGGCCAGGCAGACAGCATAATCACTCATATACCATCTCCAGATCATTGGGGCTGGATAAAGAAAGGTATAAAGTGGACTCCACAGTGGTCTACGCAGCCTGCAGTTTGGGAAGCCTGCAGAGAACTTCTGAAATATGGATGTAAGGAGGGAAGTGCATCGAATAAGTGCTCCTGCAAAATTGCCATTATTTCATGCACACTGATGTCCACAAACTGCAGAGGAAAATGTCAAAATTTATAACATAATAAACAATATTTGTTGTTTTTGTTTCATTTTATAATGGACATTTCCGGTAGTATTTTTTTATTGCAATAAAAAATTCTTCTGTTAAAATAGACTACGGAAAACATTTTCTTTTATTTCTGTGATGCAATTATCAAGAGTAATAAAGAGATATGCAATTATCAAAACAATCTCAGCCTTGCGCTTAATCGAGCGCCGCCATGTTATGACGTAATCAGTCATTGTTGCCGACTGCTTGTCATTACATTAACATACAGATGGTATTTCGTTTGTTAGTATTGTTTAGAAGAGGCAGCAAAAATGGATCGAAAGAAATAGTATACGTGGTGAATAGCGTTTCTGTATGCCTTAACACGTCATTTAGTTCGATTTATTCATTTAATATTTTGACTTTTAATATTTTTTAAGACATTGATATATTTTGGTAGCATCAACACTAATTTATAGCAGCTCTTTTTTCATTATTAAATCATAGGATATCTTCTAATAATGCTCTTTAGAACTCTTGTATTTAAAAAGAATTACCTATTTTTTCTGTAAAAAATGTGGGCTTTTACATTCGACAATCGTATACTTTTTTTTAATGAATGCTAGTGAAGCATTTTTCAATAACTTAAAAGCACATGAATTAATATTGCTCGTTACTGCCATCTGTTAACAATTTAACGTACTACTTGTAGCCCGTGAATATATTGAATAGTTTTAATGTGTCATTGTAAAAGGTATTAATAAAAGCATGTAAGAAACAAAAACGTAAACTGGAACTTCTACATTGAAGTTACTCTTGCGTTTCGTGAAGTAAAATAAAACACGGCCTTTGATAGGATTCGAAAAGCCTTAGGAGAAAGTATAAAAAGTTAAAAAGTTGAGTACGCTAACCAATTGCGCCAAATTGTCAAGACATCAAAAGTGACACAAACCAGTGATAAGAAGAGCACTGCAAGTTAAGACTACCCCCTGTCATTGTATCGAGCAATTTCTGTTATTTAAAACATGTTTTGGTGTTTTAACTTATTGAAGTGTGTACTGCAAATTTGTACATTAATTATTTCGTTAAGTGATGATGTAAATGTTCTTTCTCTTTTTTGTTTTTTCGTCTTCAAACTTCTGAATAAGGAACGTAACATAGGGAGAAGCAAGCATATAGCTACGGAAATAATACTGATTGATTACGTCAAACCAATCAGAGGTTACGTCAAATTAATGAACTATATTATATATCAATATAATATAGTCTCTCTCTCTCTCTCTCTCTCTCT
>JAGDQP010063773.1:0-11672 GCA_022664845.1 Lepisma saccharinum
GAAATAAAAAAATCATCTTGGTGCCTGTAATAAATATAATTAATAAATATAATAAATTTGGTGCAATTTAGGATATAAGCTATGGGATTACCTTAGTGGGGAATCTGGGGATTTAAAAGAAATGAAGTTGTCCGAAAATATGTAGCTTTGATTCTTCTTCAGATCTTCTCGGTTTGGCTTTCGCATGGTTTTAAACATAGGAATTAATAAAAGAATAGCGTTTTATTGGAAGTAATGCAAAATAGTTACAATACGTTTCCGGAGAGCCAAATAAAGTCAAAACACAGCTTCTAAATTTTCCAACACTTTACATTACCCAGTTCCTGTAGTTTTGTAGTTACAGTAGTACATTTCGGTCCTTGGCGCTGGCGTCTTTCGTACAGAATAATTAATATAAAACCGAAAAATCACTGTCTCTAATATGCATTGAACAAAATATTGAAATCTGAAGTAACTTATTGCCCAGGTTATAATCGGTCGGAGTTGAAAACCACCTATCACTTCTGTAGCGTAAGTATCAGTGCGTCGCCGTGCACCATTCTGAAATAACATCTAAAACCGCGAGCGGTGAACATATCAAATGATCTGTCACAGTACATAATTAGCACATATAAAATAAAAATGTTCACATTAAACATTAACATGATAATATGCTTTACATCGATTGCACTGCGAAGACCTAGCTTAAATTTATAATACAGTCAGATATATCAAACAGTTAAACTTACTGTCTGGCATTTTATTTATTTTTTTTTTCTCCGTTCCCTTTTACTTCACAATATTCAATATCAAAGTGTATTACAATTTACTGTTCACTTAATAATAAACATTCTGAAGCCCTTTGCTAATAAACCTTCAAAAACAAAGGACAAAAATATTTTATTTAATAGGGAATATTCTTACTGCAATCGTTCCTGAATTTGAAATAAACTCTAAGCTGTTCCGATAGTTACTTTACTAACAATGAATTTAATCGGTTGCGTAACGGAATACTATATAATAATATATCCTAATACAGAAAATTTGTGCTTTTTCTTTTACCATTTCTGTGCTTCACACTACTTCTTTCATTTCTTCAGTCAATCAGAATTAAAATTCATAACAATCATCTCCATTTTTAACACTAAACATTCTCCACAAACCTAGAGGAAAAGAAAACATGTTACAAGGCCCGTGGAGTTTAATCTCGTCCATATTTCCATGATTTCAACATTTTATGATTTACCAAGGTGGTAAATGTATATACTACAAATTTTGTTTAACCTGTATCCAAAGTATAGACCTATTGGTTTTGATCTTTATTAAATTGTGTCTTGGTTAGCTAGCTCATTGCCTTTTCATTTTCATTTCTTTGAGTATCTACTGTCTCTACTTGCACCTGTACATGAAAGACAGATACGTTGAAGAATAGATCGAAAATACCCTCAAAGTGGGACAAAAATAAAAATTTACTTCCTTAATTGAACTCTTCCGGTTTGTTCGTTATATATATAAGTAGCGAAAACGACCGTTATCACCTGACATCCAAGATAGAAGGAGCATAGAAAAAACTAGAGAAGAAAAATCTGAAGAAAATAAAGGTAGTTTTCCAGAGAGTAGAAAACGGTTAGATTTGATGCCAGAAATGTGAAAAGAAAACCTTATCTTACGGTAACATTAGGCCTTTGCTTTTATCGAAGCAATAAATTTTTATCTGGAAACAAAGTTAGAGTCTTGGAGATCATAAGAAGAGAGCTTATGGTCATGTGATTGATGACGCAATGGAGGGAAAAGTGGGTGGAAATTCCCTCACCTTTCTTCATGTGGATAGCTTTTAAAAACCTCCCACTGAAAGAGGAGTTTTTAGAATCGTTGAGAGTAAAAGATGACAACCACCATAAGAAGGAATGTTCCTGTAATAATTTATCTCAACTGTCACTACTGGCAACACTTTTGATATAATAGTTACATCTTAATATGATTTTCGTTCCCTAGCAGGCTTTTGTTTCTCAAAGTACAGGAATAATTACGTTTATTTACAATTATTATTATTTACTCAAAACAGATGTTGTTAAACATATTTGTAAATACAATACAGAAATGAAAACTTATTAGCTTGTTGGAAAGATTTAGGATCTTTAAAACTTCAGGATACCATACAGTCAAATACACTTTACTCTGTCGTGCTGTTCCTGCGTATTGTTTCAAAGACAGCATTTTTTTTTTGTAAGAGTATGGCAATATGGTAGTACGTACCAATGTACTGCCATAGTAGATTTCTCCAAATTATCCTTGTTACAATGAAGCTGATGCTCTTTAATTATAGTTTCAATGGTTCTTCCTGTCTGATCAATATACGAATTGGCAGTTTGCTTTTGTTTTTCGCCAGTGGTTTACATATTATGGTTATAATTCCATACTTTTAAGTACTTTCCCAATTCGAACACTAATACTCCTTACATAGGGTAAGAAGGTAGATCGTTTTCTTCCCCGTTCATTATTCTTCTTCTTGTCTTTATGTAAACTATTCTGTTTCAGATCAATTCATTTTATAGTTTTCTAATTCTCCTGTATATTGTACCCATTTCTAAGTAATGCGTTTTTAACATGCTCGACTTTTTCTTTTGTATTTAATCTGTAGTGAATAATAATTAGTTGTTTCTGTCTAAACTAAATTAGATCATTTGCAATATTACATTAAATTAACTACGAATGAAACAAACGTAAATATAATAGAAAGTAACTTCACTTATGTATGTTACAATGTATAGAAAAAAGGGGATGTAATTACCAAACATTGACTTTTAATAGTGGTTTCAACAACATCAAAACAATATGAATTTACGAAGGATGAGCTTATTATCGTCCAATATCAGCCCATGTAACAGAATAATACAAACGTGTTTTGATTGGCATATGCATGTTGTTGGAAACCAGCAGTAAAATTTTGTTCAACATTGATTTGCTTGAACATGGAGGATTAATAGGATTAAATCTATTGTCATTACCTGCACCTTCCATCTCTCGTGATGTTTGTGCCTCTAACGAACCACAATAGTTTGTAACACTATCAGTGTAGTAGTAATATTACTAATATTAATAAACTCAATTGTTTTGATAAATGCTTTACTTGAAAGAAGACAAAAGGGTGTTCACGATAGAAAAAAGTAGTATAATAAGAAAAATGAAGAAGAATACGTACTTGGTTTTAAAGCAAAGTTAATGGAAATTTGATCACAATGAACACAAAAAGATGAATGAAGTTTATTGCAATTTGAATGAGCTTATGTTCGTCAATGACATTATAATAGCGTGATTTCAAAAGATTCCTACCGTTACGGGTAATATACAAAGAGCAGAAACACGTCTATTGAAATACAAATACATATTTTAACATCATTATAAAAATTTCAATCTCAAACATTATCAAGCAACTGAAAAAAATATAGATCTACTTCTTCCAAAAAATTGTAATATTAAATGACAGTTACTATAGAAACAATCTTGTAATAACAAGGAATTATATCATCTTTTAAGATTTGGAATCAAATTAAATTTGCCAAGGAACGTTCTGAATCATTTTTTCTTCATTTCTTCACGACGGTTAGCATCTTTGGCTCAGGCCGAAAGCATAATTTTTTCCATGTTATTGTTACCATTAAGGCGGAAATCATAAACAAAAGAAGTTTTTAGTTGAATTTGACTTTCATTTATGACCTTTATACTGCGCAGGCTCAGCCAGGAATAAGGTGAGGAGAGGATGCTGGTCGTATGTGACTCAAATGTTCTTGAAATACGAAACAAATCAACATTTTTATACTTATTTTACATAACTTTGTTTAACCTTGAACAATTTCATTTTGCTTCCCCAATACGTGTACTTGTGGAAAGACACAAACATAGTTATCGATATAGATGAACAGATCAAACGAAATTTTTACTATTCCACTAGATTTGGAAATTCTCAAATACAATTAATCTTTAAATGCAAACTTAATGTGGATGTTTACAAGAAAACTCAATTCGATGTACAGAACTTGATCCTTTCTGTAAGAAAAAAAGAAGACTATTTTCAATGTTTCCCTTTAATCTTATCTCCTCCTTCTAAGAAAACGTACCACAAAGGTGAAGATGTTGATGCTGATGATGGAAATAAATTGCACAACGCTTGTCTACCTAATGATAGCTAATTACGTTGGCGTTGAGCTTTAATGAAAGGGAAAGAGAGAGAGAGAGAGATCAAGAGATTCAATTTAAAATAACCGAAAAGAGAAATTAGGTGAGAAAGATTGAGTATCACTAGTACTAATAGCAATTGCGAAAGCAGTAATAATAGTTTCGGTGGTAGGATTGGTGTTGCTGGTAGTGGTAGTGTTGAATAAACGTTTGGTCAATAAGGGAAACGTCATTTTAAATATGATACCAGCTCCTTATTAATTAAGCCTGGGTGATGATGGTAATAATAATAGTGATGAGAGCAACACGGTGGGAAGAGGTTAAAAACGAGCAAAGAGAGAGAGAGATTGAGAGAGGAGAGAAGAAGAAAAATGATTTTTCTTGAAAAACCAAAGAACCATTATATTAGAACCATCATATAAATTGCAGGAGGTGCTTTGATCTTATAGAGAAGAAGTCGTGGTTTGGAGAGTGAGAGAGAGAGAGAGAGAGAGAGGAAGGTGTATGTGTGAGTTCGTTCCGTTTTCTCTCAACAGGGGACTCTCGTGGCTGGAGGCACTTTTGCGCATAATGAAACTAATCCTTAATCACCGACACATTACACAGGAAGCTTCCTACGACATGGAGAATGAGGGTGGTGAAAATTTTAGAGGGCGAGGAAAAGGGGCCCGCGCGCACAAGAAGGGTGTGAGGTGGTATGAGTTACTTGCTTGAAAAATGAGTACCCAAAGGATTGGTTAAAAAGAGAGAATAAAGACAATGATGAAGAAGATCTCTGTGACGTCACAAGGTACTGGTTTCATAATTTAGAGCTGCAGAAAGGAGGGTTCCTACGCTGAAAAGAAAAGGCAATACAAAAACGGTTCCGAGATGTAAAGGACACACATTTTCGGAAAATGATGTCACTCGGTGGCGAGCGCTATGAAAGAAGTTGAAGTTCTTAATTATAATTTCTTCGCTTACTTCAATATTATAACCTACAATTTACCGATACATATCCCTTTCTTTCTGATATTCTCCACCAGTTTTTTACTTATATGATATAGATAAAACAGTGTTTGTTTAAGGAATTCAACACAACACCCATACACATATTATATACGTAATGTTGTTACGTGACGATCTAAATCAATTCCAGGGTCATCATAAAATTAGTATTTGTGTGAATTTTGCATGTGCAAATATTTGTGTGTTTAATTGTAAGATGTTTGTTTGTACTCAGGTTTTCACTCCACATTACAGCCAGCTTTGCTTCATACCTAACAGTAAAAAATGGTCACTTTGCTCACAATAAACTTTCGCACCTACTTTTTAAATATATTTCTCCGGTGTATTTGAATTTCGCCGGTATGTACTTTGCAAAATCCATTATTGCAGTACGCAAAATTTATCTTATGAATATGCAACATTCATTTTTTGGAATTTATTTGCATCACAGTAATCCAAAAATCTCTATGTCACACTACTAGCTCGTCCACTATACTTCGTGATTTTATATTACTCGGTTACAGGACTACCAGAGATCTCTAGAGTTACTCCTGTGACATGTTCTTTCCTTGGAATCCTTTGTCGCTTGCTTCTTACCTACAAAATACACACTGAAGTGTTACATGAAAATTTTATTGAACACAATTCATTTAAATATACTAGCAACAGTTATGTTTGACTTTAATTTTTGACACTGTAACTATATCATTTACCTTGTACTCCCCAAGATTCTCCACAACACAGGGCAAGGAAGCGTCTCGGCCCACAGCCACTGTAACATTCGGAATTGGTTCTGCGAACTTCGGCCCTTCCGTCAGAGCTGAAAGAAGAAATTAGTATTATTATCATTATCTGAAATATTCATATTTACGCAAAGGGGTTAAGAAAAGATACAATGCGGCTAAAAATGCATATGTGACTCATCTAAAAAACATTACAAACAACATATTTCTGGAAGAGTTTTAATAGAAAAATGGTTCGCAACTATGTTACATTCTATAAAGCACAATGGAAATATGGTAAATGATAAGCAGGAAATATTCGCTCTATTTCTAAATTATTATGTGGAGATTTTCAATAGACCAAATGTTCAACAGACTTTTATTAGCCATGAAACAATGACAACAATAATTGATATACCTGAAATTTCAGAAAAAGATGTATTTGCCGCAATAAAGAAAATTTAAAAAAACGCTCCGCTTTGGGAACTGGTTATGTCCCCAACTACTAAAGCCTGTGATTGAGTATTTTATGCCTATATTGATGGATTGTAGAACCACTTCCTCAGACAAGGCATTTATCTAAATCAGTGGAAGGAGGCCTATATCATCCCCATATATAAGGGCGTGATAGGTCTTTACTTAACGATTATAAACCTATTACCGTATTAAATTATGACTTGAATTTTAGATACCATTATTTGCGAATACTTGCAGTTTAACTTTTAACTAAACTTAGATGATATACAAAATGTTTTTCTATCAAGGCAAATCGATTACACCTAATATACATGTTTTAACAAATTTTATACAAGGTTGCACTGCCACTAGATCTCAATTCTTTAGTCCTAGGTCTCTTTCTTTCGAGAAAAAGATGTGGCTATAAGATATTATTGATCCCAGCAAATTCTTTTCTTCATATAATTTGTCATAAAAATGATAATGATGAAATGGATATATATATAACAAATCTAGAAACCCATGTGAAGAAACAAGAACATTCTAGAAATTTTGCAATAACAATTGTTGATTTAGATAATTTTACAGAAATGTATCCAATCCCATGATATAATTGAGAGAAAAAAGATTTAAAATGTCAGGCTGTCGTCTCGTGCATTAATTGTAGCAGAAAGTTTCTCGCCAGACGAAGCATATCCACTGCAGAGAATAATTTGTTTCTCGAAAGCTTGCATGTTACAATGAACCTTGAGTGAAGGGAAGGGAGAGTAAAAGAAAAGAGGGGGAGGAAAGGAAAAAAACTGAAGCTTTTCGTCGCTGCATTCCTTTATACTCATTTGCGCAAAATTTAATTTACTGAAATGGGCGGTTTACCTCAAGAGTTCATTTATGCCCTGTTATCAGATGAGAGTTAGTCGGCAGCAGCAACATTGTCTCTATTAATTTTATTACCCTTGCCATTATTCCTACCTCTAAATGAGGTTAATAAAGCAAAACCCATCCCTAATTCTCCTCATGACCCCACCCTTCCACGCGGGCGCGACAGGTGCTTAGTTTTTGCCAAGTTACATGATAGGCGACGAGGCCCAAATGTTCTGGATCGGATAAAACCAAAGATTTATGTTCAAAGTTATTCAGTTAGGATGTTGCCGAGGAGACAAGAATGCTAAGGAGGGAAAGGGATTGAAGAAAAATATACAGTGTTTACCACGAACTATTTATCTTCTCGTCAACCACTGTGTAGCTGTCACTGAGTAAATGTCTCTCAATCTTGTAAACAACCCTACCTGTTACATAATTATACGATGACAATTCTACCTATGATATGCATGATGAATTTGACTCATTTATTTACTTACTCTATGGCTTACGGAACTCGCAAGTTCATTGCCGCAGTAACAAACGTTCTCCATAAAATTCATGATTAATTTTAGTAAATTAAAAGGCATTTACCTTGTTTAAATATAAATATGTCTAATATCGCAAAAACTGTGTAAAAGTTGCATTTACTTCTTAAGACGGGATTGAAGCTGTTCTTTCTCATATTGCTTCATTTTGAATGAAACGAAAACATTGTCATTACTAGCTGAATATGTCCTCATTCACATGAGACTATTTGAGAGATTTATTGTCTGAATTCAGTCATAGAAAGAAGAATGTTATTCTTAAGTCGTAGTAATTGATTCCATAAAGCTGTTTGTGATGCGTCATAGAGAGTTTTGTGAATAGGAAACATAACCCCACATATTCATATTAGAATTAATTTTCTTATATCTTCTGGAGGAATTCAATATTTAACGGCATAAAATTGGCCATATATACATTCATTATGTAGTAGGCTGATATCAAGCAAATGTTGTTTTCTGATGGCATGCAGATCTTACTGAAGACATGAAGGCATGGAGTAAAGAAAGAACCCTTGGTGAAGTAGCCATAGAATATTGTAATGATTTATTTTGTAGCATTCTCATTGAGGGGCGTTTTCACAAAACTTGGTATGCCATTGTGATTACTTGGATTGTATTTTTGACTTGCTTCTTCTGTGTGTCATGAGCCGGACCATATGAAAACAGATCTGTTTTTCGAACACACTGTACATATCTCTTTTTCAGTATGAGTACAAGTTTTATGAGAGCAAAGGTTATCCACAAAATCATTATGATTTTAGCAGTTAAGTAATTTATTTCCTTTTCACAGAACCCTCGTAATTAGCAATGTGATAGAACGAAACGCAATATAGTTAGATCAATGTTGAAAACTTCCTTTGATGCAATAAGAATTCCGATGATTTCCTTGGCTTTATCAAATCGTATGTCTTTTTTTTACAGTGAGATATTACTTGTTATTTGTACCCAAGAAAAGTTGTAGGTTCGAGAAATTACCACAGGTTTTAGTAATTTTTGTATGTGTTACTTATCTTATAAAACCTGCCTTAATTAGTTCAAACCACTCCCTTACTACATCACTGAGTTTTATATAATTTTCCATGTAAGTGGCTTTCTCAAATTCCTTAAATTACTTCTATTTCTAAAGAATCGTCCTAATGCGAGGCCAATCCATCCTTTCGATTTGTGTGACAATCTGTAACATACAATTGGATACCACCCACAATTTCGTAGTCTAATTTATGAACCATTTCACATCGTGTTACAGCAACAGTGACACTAGTAGTAGCAGTAGCAAAGAGAAGGAGAGTGAGACAGAAGTAAAAGGTTTATAAATCAAATGCTACCATTTATCACACGGGGAAAGTTCTGTCTACTCTCTTCGTCTTCTTTACTAACTCCTATTTTCTCTTGAAGTAAATGCAATTCACGATAAGAGGGAAATGTTTATCTAGAAAATGTAGATAATGAAATAAAAAACAATGAAAATCACAAACATTAATTGGATTCTTTACCAAACTCTATGAAGTATTTTCTTTCTCCCCTGCTTCAAAAACACGCGACAATTTTGCAAAATATTAATAAATTTATCCAATCGCAATCAATTTAGTAAACGAAAATCCGTTAAGACAATCGTTATACATACAGAAAATTATTATTTTATATTATTTATTACTGTTTTATTATTAACATATTATATGAGAAGATAAACAGGCGTTTTTGTACTTGTTGGACGAATCCAGTATCCATAACATATTTTTAGTTAACTAATCGTTCATATTTATGCATGTGGTGTTGCATCAGAAGGCCTCAAAACGTCACAAACATTTTCAACTTGATTATAGTCCTGAAATATTCACACAAATCTTTAGAAAATCTTTAGTAAGAATTTTAATCATTCATATATTGGAATGGACTTCAGAAACTAGAACATTGTTAGTTATGCGATTTTTCATTCCTATCTCATCATACAGAGATAACTACAATATAAGCATGTCTTTATGGATGAAAACATCTAATGTCTGGACAAGTTTAATTTATAAAGTAATACATAAATTCGATATCATGTACAAAATACGTCTACCATATCTTACAGTAGCTATACTCTAGAAGAAGCTTCGTTAACATTCAATATATTCTACCATTGACAACTGGCTTCTCCCACTAGGATACCAGGTGATAGATGTTTCTGTCGAAGAATTCTAATCGTAGTAAATTAAGCCAATATTGGATCGTCTTCTGCATTTCTTTGTTCTAGCAAAAATAGGCTTCTGTAAAATTGTGGTTTTCAAATTAAACATCATCATGACAAGCTCTATTAACGAAAAAATTGGTGACCTCAAGGTCAAAGGTCACTTAATGAAAACTCTATCTTTTGAAAACGATAAGTAATAGCGAAAAACTAATTTCAAATTCGGTATTAGAGAAAGAAAACGCATTTGAAAATTTACACCCTGTGACCTTAGGGGTAAAGGTCAAAGGTCGAATATGCAATATATCAAAAACAGTAAGTAGCAGAGACACACGGTTTTCACATTCTACATCAACGTATAATCTGCGAGTTTCTCACTTCTGCGTCTAAAATTCGAAAATTCGACAAATTCAAACAGCCATATCTCGTAAACGGCAATGGGTAGAAAGAAGTTGTTTTCATATTTAACATTCCCGGGACTAAATTAAATTGCTTTATAAGTTTCATTATTCTACGACTACGGGGGGTGAAGTTAGCAAACTGACTTCAGATTTGACCTTTGACCTCGTGGTCACCACTTTTTTCGCAAATACTGTTCAACGGTCTCATACCAAATGTGAAAACAGAATCTCAATATGTCTCACTGTTTACGATATATACACGGTTAAATATTTGACCTTAGCAAACTGACATTGGCTCTAGCCTAGACGACATGTAATCTCTGTTATGTTAAATAAGGCTTCGTACCCTTTTATGGAATCTCTGCTATGTTAAATAGGTGCGGGCGGAAATACCGTAGCCTCTGTGCTGTGTTGTAATCTCTGCTATCGTGCGTGGGTAAGAGGGTTGAAAAAGAGCTTCGTAGTCAATCTCTGCTGTAGACCATAGCATCTGTAGTGTTTTTAGGGATGAAAAAGAGCTTCGTAGCCTTTTATAAAATCTCTGCTATGTTAAATAGGGCTGAAAAAATGGTTCGCAGCCTTTTATGAAATCTAACCACAACAAATGCGACACGGCGGCTTGTAGAGCCAAGGGAAAATAGACTTGTTGGAGGGTGTCCATGTTGTACTGGGTGTGGGCGGGGACGACTGTGCTGTGCTAGAAACTGACTTCAAATCTCTCCTATGTTAAATAAGGGTTAAAAAAGGGGCCGTAGCCTTTCACGGAGTCATGCAAATGTGTAATAGGGGATGAAAATAGGTACCGTGGCCTATCACGAAGGGATTGAAAAACGGTGCCGTAGCCTTTTATACATTGTAAACAAAAACTGATACACGGCGTATTGTACAGCCCTGAAAAATTGACTCCTTGCTATCAGCCAGGTATGGAAAAATCGTGCAATTTTCCACATAATTTTAGATTAAATTCTGATTAACTACTGAATACTGACAAAGTGTCAGCCAAGTGCTGGGTATACTACTTGTAGCTTTTCCCGTTACTTTCAGGGTTGTATTTAGCTTCTCAAGCTCCCTCTATCATGCGCTGACATTTTTGTGTTCATCCTATTATCGTTTAAGTCATCAACGACGAAGATAAGCATAGATCCTGCTGGAGCGTAACATGCCATCCACTTTAAATATTTAGTTCCGTGTTATTATAATGGCTACTTACTTTAGAAAATCACTATTTTATTTAATTAGTATTATTTTTAAAGCGGAGTCACATGGTCTAATAACTTCGTATCAGCATTGCAAAGTCAGTGCAGCGTGAAACACAGTGTTCAGTCAGTCCGATAGTGGTTTTCCAGAGAGTTTCTTCAGTTCATCGAAGAGAATG
>JAGDQP010063775.1:0-11672 GCA_022664845.1 Lepisma saccharinum
ATTTCCTTCCGTAGCTACAAAATAGCAAGCGTTTACCAATGGTAAAATAGACTCTCAGCCATTCTTTTGGGTTCACTACTGTTAGATTACTTCATGATAATTATATTTCTAAGAAGGAAAAACGAAAGTTTTGACAGCCTACTAAGGTAGGTATGCGGAATTTTCTTATATATTTTTCGTTGAAATCAACAAGTAAAACAAAAATCGAACAACTTTTACGCAATGAGAGATTACTGAATTTAAACTGTTGGGCTAAATAGTTTTGAAGTGGCTGCTGCTGTAAAATGAACGTTAAAATCTGCAGTAGTGGACATAAAATTCTCGAGCAAATCAAGTAAGTTGTTGGTTCATAGCCGATTCAAGAATTTTGGAGAATGGTGAAAGTAATGAGATAGATCTGTAATTTTCAAGTTTCCCTTTACCGCCTTTCTTGTGTATAGGTATGACCTTTGCATGTTTCAAACGGTCAGGAAATTGTCCTTGCATTATGGATAAATTTATTAAAAATGTTAAAGGTGTTACGATGTGCATTTGTATTTTTTTTAATATTGCGGGGGGAACTTCATCTATGCTAGCTGACAATTTGTTTTTCATTCTTTTGATAATTGTAGCTACTTCTTCGGAGGTTACTGGGCGTAAACATATTGTATTACTGCAAATTTTAGTATTATTCCTTGTGTTCCCTAGTTTGTTGATTTTGTAGTTACTTTTAATCTGGTCTGAGACAGTTGTGTGGTATTCATTAAAGAGATTCGCTATTTTAATGGGGTCTTTTATTACTTCTTTATTCTGTTTAAGCTCTATGTTTGTCTTTATAACATCCCCATTTATTTCTTTTCTTACAATACTCCACGTGGTTTTTTACTTTTTTTCTGAGTTTCGTATTTGTTGTTCGTTGTGCATGCACTTTGCTGTCTTGAGTAGCTTCCTACATGTAAGCTTATATTTTTTATAATAATTGTTGAATATTTCTGTATTATTGCCGGATTTTTTAATCTTATGTAAGACTTTCATTTTTTACATGATTTACCTGTGCTAATCCAGGGTTTTTGCTTACAAACCTGGTTTTTGCATGGTTTTACGGGGAAGGCTAGATTAAAATAGTGTTTGAAAATGTCCAAGAAGGCATTCCAGGCCTCATTTACATCACTTACCTCATACAAGTTAACCCTTGTTTCCTTACTAATAAGTTTTGTAAAAAATGCGCAATTTTTATTGCTAATTATTGTCTTTCGCTGGTAGGATTGTTTGTGGGATTTTGTTTGCTAGAGTTTAAGTTGTGTATTTTAACAGTTTGGGCGAAGTGATAAGAGAATCCAGTACTTAACACATTTAACATGCTGTTATTTGATATTTTAGCATTCACGATTACTTCGTCAAGTGCACTTTCTGTGTTTGGTGTCACCCTAGTGGCTCCTTTGACTAATGGATGCATATTATAGATATTTAATAAAGTAAGTAATTCGTTGTCTATATTAGTTTTAAGAAAGTCAATATTAATGTCTTTCACAACTACTAATGTTTTATTTTTTTTTTCGTAGTAGTCTAGTATTGTTTCAAGAATTTTTAAGAATAATTTTAAATCGTTGTCCGGAGTTCTATAGACGCAGACAATTATGATACTATATTTTACTAATTCTATTATGCTCGATTCAAAATGTTTTTCGATATTTAGGTGCTGAAATCTTGTAATCACCGTACTTTGGATACCCAATCTACAATAGATCACCCCTCCTCTATCCATATCTGATCTACAAAAACTTATGATTTTAAAAGTACGGAAATTTAGTTTGTTTATATATTGAGTTTTCAACCAGTGTTCAGTGAGGCAGATTACCTGTACTGATGACAATTCTTCAGTTCAAATCAGTTTAAGGTGATATTCTTATCTGTTTTCTTAATACAAAAGATCTCTATAAGTACAGTAGCGAATTCTCGGGATAGAAACGGTAGACAGTGTCTTCCCAATGTTTATTTAATAAATACATTTAATTACTTTTGTATTCACTGCTAATAAGCTTTAATCTGATTTTGACTTTCATCACGAAAATGTAAGTTATTTAATCCCTTACGAAACATGCTGGTTATAATGTTAAAAATGAGGGGATTAAAAAAAACATGCTATATTCTACAACATTCAAAAGTACTGTAAACGCTTCTTGCTCCAAAATGGCTGCTTGCTTTCGATCACATTGCACTCTATAGCGACCTGAAGTAGGAGCAGACGACAGAGGTGACTGGGAGATTCGAGCTGGCCAGGGAGACAATCCTGAGTGTGATTTAGTTAAGTAGTTTTGAGTAGCTTGGCACGTGACTCGCGCTCACGATCGTATTGGTTACACCCAAGAACGTAAAGAGCTTCGCTTGCTGTGGTATGTTGGTCGCAAAGTATGATAGAAGACACGTCCATTTTCATATAGCACAGGTATGAGCTGTTCGCGGACAGTGAAATAAAACGTACAAAAGCGTATTGTTCAACAAGTGAACTGAACAGAAATTAATAATAATAATAATAAATTATTTATCGCTGTAGACATTCGGAAAAAAATATTTAATGACATAGAGAACATTTATTCTATTTTCTGAAAACAAAGTAAAAAAAAATGTATAGAATGGAGAACTTTGTTCCCAAAATCCCCTTACTTGGGACTTATAGGTGGAAAGCAGATTGACTTGTGGAGTGACTCTTGTATTTTGTGAAACTAATTTGGAAATCTTGTAAATAAATCTAGGATCATTCCTAACTTTGAATGTTTTGGAAACTTAGTTAATAACGTTCCTTTTGTTGATGTAGGACTTTCGCCATACCATTTCCTTCCGTAGCTACAAAATAGCAAGCGTTTACCAATGGTAAAATAGACTCTCAGCCATTCTTTTGGGTTCACTACTGTTAGATTACTTCATGATAATTATATTTCTAAGAAGGAAAAACGAAAGTTTTGACAGCCTACTAAGGTAGGTATGCGGAATTTTCTTATATATTTTTCGTTGAAATCAACAAGTAAAACAAAAATCGAACAACTTTTACGCAATGAGAGATTACTGAATTTAAACTGTTGGGCTAAATAGTTTTGAAGTGGCTGCTGCTGTAAAATGAACGTTAAAATCTGCAGTAGTGGACATAAAATTCTCGAGCAAATCAAGTTGTTCCAGTTCATTCTTTATGAGTAGTAGGGACTGCGATTACAGAGAGAAAGTGATGACACTGCCTAGATGAAAGTGGGAGTTCGGAACTTTCAAACTTTCAATTCCTGGCGTTTCGTACTTTACTGTTTCCGTGGAGGAATGGAATTCCTGTCGAAGGCCCCATCCGGGCATTTGCCTGGTTGCATAGATGAGGCTTGGACTCGATTTCATAAAATACGACTATTCTTGGCTTTATGTAAAGTATATATTTTAAAAGTTTACGATTAGCGAAGTTAGTAAGATGGAGCAAGAAACAAGTTTTCCGCTGCATTAGATTGTTTCATCGTAATGCAATATATGCCATTGGCTGCAAGCTGGAATCGATTGAATTCACATTTATGGAACACAGCTTTGTTTCTGGGAGTCTTAATACAGATTTTATTATTGTAAATGTATATTTGTATCATAAACTAACATTTTAACTGTTTATTAAGGATCAAATAAAGTTAGCTGCCCCTAAATAGAAAAAAATAACGTTCTTTTCCAACCGTTATTTTCCTGTTTTTTCCCCAGCCTTTGCATTTTTTCTGTTTAAAAAACACTACTGAGAAGAGGCCTGTTTAGTAAAGCATAAAAGCGAACAAATTGAACATGGGGGAAACAGGATAAAACGTATTTTTAATTTTAAAAAAACTTTTTTTTAATTAAGCGATTCTAGCGATTCTAGCGTACAGCCAATGTCATATAATGCATGTCATTTGAGAATGTAGTCTCTTATTCCATTTAAATAATATAACTAATCGTAAAATTGTAATTTTTAAATATATGTTACAGCAATTTTTTGTTTGCCACACACTAAACATAATGCATGCTATTCCAATATATTGCTAATAGTAGTTTTGGTTATATTGCTCAATTGCTTATCAGATTTTTATACGTCGCGTTTGCCTTTCGACCTAGATCTGTCACAGGGAATGCAAATTAATACTAAATAAATAATGAAAGATAGATTCTTAGAATCAACTGTATTTCGTCAAATAACTAATAAATAGCTGCATAGCTCCGGACCACATTTTACTACTGCATAGCGTCGTAATTAATGTTGAGAGATATAACGACTGTCTGTAACTGTTGGGTTATTACTCTGGATTACGACTGACTTACTTGAACGTAAGACTTGAATTTTTGGGTGAGTTACAAAATGATGAATCGGCCCGGACTACGTGTAGCAAGAGGACAATTGCCGGAACAGAACCCTGTTTCGCCTTTGTCCTCATGTCACCCATAGCCATGCCGACAACGCATATCCAGCTATCCGGAACTGTGCAGGATTGTATTATGTACATACAGCATTTCTCAGTATACAAATTAGCTGTCTAATCTGTACATCCTTGTTTCCACACCGCGACACAATATACACTTGGTGTGAATTTAATACGGTTGAAAGTACCTTCTCTACAGAGTGTTTCTAATAAGTGCATATTACAAGATAAGTATTTCTCGAAATATTTAATCGAGAGTATTATGATCAACAAATATGTTTTGCAGGTGACAACATTTTATACTCTATATTTTGTCATTCTATTCATAGTATCAGTATTCCCAAAAATTAGAATGCGTTTTAAAATACTTCTCTCTATTATTCTCTAATTTAAAGGCAATCCAGCCATTGACACTACATTTTTCGGTAGCTCATATAGTTTGTTGGTCAAATTCGGAGAGGCAAGAAACAAGAGGGGCGATTCCCACTAATTTTGGTTAAGAATTTACGAATCGTTAAGAAGTTGTAGGTTCCACATCCACCCAAGCAAAGTTCCCTGCTGTTTTGATTTAAACATTTTAAGGGCAAATTAACATGCCGACATGCGTACATACATACAATAACAACTCAACTAGCAATTACATCGCACTGTTCGCCGAAGACGCTCTGCCAACACATCCTAACATTGTTGCTAGAACGCTCTGCACTATTGAGCCTGAAGATGTTAAAGATAATCCGTAAGTTTTACTAACCAGGCCTAGAAAAACACTGTATGATAGCAAGTAACTTACGAGAGACTTAAGAAGTTACTGAAATATATACAAACATAGGAAACAATAAATATAGAAAATAGAGAAGATTATTGTAGAAAATCTGAAAATCGAAGTTAATGTGGGTGCAGCTGCACCCACTTAGGGATGGGATATTTACCGGTAAATACTTTTTGGGCATATACCTTGGGTAGATACCCGGGTATTTACCCAAATTAGGTAAATATAAGGGTTTTTTCCTTTACAATCCTATATTTGAGATAGACGGTTCTTTCGCAGTACGTAATAATAAGGAAAAGTAACAGTAGATTCAGTAGAAAGTAGAATATCAAAAGGCAGTAAATTAATACAAAAGAGTTACATTGTCGTTCCTGTTTTGATAATAATAACATGAAAAGCAAATATGTTTCTGCAGAGAACATATTTTTAACCACTCTGAAAAACACTACATTTATTTTTCTACAAATAAACTAAAATAGTACATGGAACGCGGATAACTGATTTTCTTTTAATTCACATTCCATAAGTGACCATGGGTGACAAGTTATAAAATTAACATTAATTGAAATATATTTTCTGTTGCATATATTTCTCTCAAGTCTGACCTCAATATCAATGCTTAGCTAAATTAGAAACGGAGTTCGCTGAAGCAGTGTTAAATCTATGAGTTTCCAGTGTTGCAAGTTTGCTTCTTTCTGTAACCACATTTGTATCTCGAAGATTTTGTACTGTTATTTTAAAACACACAATATCTTCTTATTATGTAATTTTTTATTACAGTTTGTTATAAATACCCATTTTTTGGGTAGGTAAATAAAATTTTGGTATTTACCGGGTATTTATCCAAATACATTTTTCCTACCCACTGAGTAAATACCCGTGTCCCACCCACTGCACTAGTGTTTTTAAATTGAACGCAGGAAAAAAACTTTTTTTTTCATTTTCTCGTGCTACTTTGGAAAATAACTTTTTTATTACTATTACGGGGTCCCTGAAAATATTTTATGATCAATGCATTAGTTAAAATGTTAGTTGATGTTCAAAACATATATTTAGAAAAAAAATCCGCAATGGGACTGCCTCTGACAAAGATTTGAAGCATTATGTAAGTTTTCTCGGTCTGAGCCAAAGATGCTCAAGGGACAAGAGTGAACAGAACTTTTCTCTCGCGTAAAAGAGTGCTAATGAGATATATTGCATTCTTAATTGTAAATTGAATATTATTTGTACATGTTTAACGTAAGAACATTTAATTGTACTAAACCTAAACAACAAATGCATTAGTTGTGTTAAGTAGTGGATATTGGTGATGAAAAGGCAAAAAAATAAATAAATAAGATTTCGTCAATAAAACCAGTGTTTTTTGCCTCGTGGAAAATTTTTTTCCCTGTTTTTTCCCCAAAATTTCCGTTCTTTCCTCGGCCTTTAAAACACTGCACTGCACCCACTGTGGCGCCGCCTATGTCTGAACATCAACATGTTTGACTATCTTTCTTCTAAAAGCAGTTCAACAATATTCACTGCAGACAACACAAACGCAGGTACGTGAAGTTGGCCCAACCACATCAAGCTTTTAAGACCAAAACCACACCAATATTTTGTGGTAATTTGTGCACACTATCACATATTTTGTGCACGCTCGGTTTAGCCCAGAAATCGAAAACAATATGGTTAGGCCAACTTCACGCTGGCCGAACCACTTCAAGATATCGGAATAAAAACCACTCCAGGATTTTGTGCATATTCTGTGCTTATTTGTGCACACTATCCCATATTGTTTGCACGCTCGAATAAGCCCAAAAAACAAAAAATAGTGGTTGGGCCAACTTCACGCTGGTCCTTCCATATCAAGCTATTGGATAAAAACCCACTCTAAAATTTAGAGCGTATTTTGTGCTAATTTGTGCACACTATCCCATATTTTTGCACGCTCTGTTTGGCCCAGAAATCGAAAAGTAGAATTGGATTTAGCCCAGAATTAAGAAAAAATAGGTTTTGTCAAAATCACCCTCCCAAGCGCATGAAGCTATCAGAATAAAAACCACTCCAGGATTTTGAGCATATTGTGTGCTAATTTGTGCGCACTATCCCTATATTTTGTGCACGCTCGGTTTAATCCAGAAATCGAAAACAATGTGGTTGGGCGAACTTCACCCTGGTCCAGCCATATCAAGCTATCGGAATAAAAAACACTCCAAAATTTAGAGCATATTTTGTGCTAATTTGTGCACACTATCCCATATTTTGTGCACGCTCTGTTTGGCCGAGAAATCGAAAAGTAGAATTGGATTTAGCCCAAATATAAGAAAAAGGAGGTTGGGTCAAAATCATCCTGGCCCAACCACATCAAGCTATCGGAATAAAATGCACTCCAGGATTTTGAGCATATTTTGTGGTAATTTATGCACACTATCCCATATTTTGTACACGCGCGGTTTAGCCCAGAAATCGAAAACAATGTGGTTGGACCAACTTCACTCTGACCTAACCGCAATAAAGAAGGTTTCGGTGAAAATAGCGCTACAACTTTTTTGCAAATTTTATGCTAATGTTTGTTTGTGATTTTCCTAATTTATATTTTCGCTGGATTTAGCGTAGATATCAGTAGTGCAAGCTGAAATAACAAAACATTTGGATGTGGTACTTTAGTATGCATTAATTCAATTCTACTTAAGCATATTTTCCAATCATTGGTCAGAGAAGTTCTGGTAAAATATTTTGTAATTCCTTACTTAAATCCCAAATTAATAAATGTACATTACAATGTCGTTTCATTTTCTATGTTTTCTGTGTATGCATATCATGTGATTTTATGTATAACAATGTAAAAAAGATCTTCAACTGTTTAATTTATTCGAGCATATAATAAATATAATAATCGAAATGCAACAAAGATATTGTTTCTTTTGATCTAATATGGGAAATCATCCTAACTTTAAAAAACAGTACATTTGAAAATAGAATTGTTTTATCTTTTGGAATATATGACAAATACAAGGGAACCAAAAAGTTTTTGCCGTCCTAGAGCTGTGATAAACAAAGAGCAATACAGTGGACAGTACGTACCTTTATGTTCGAAGTAAGTTCCATCAGCATCCAACATCCAACACCTTTTGCCAACGTTCCTGCAGCTGCACAATATCCTGGGGATAAAAAAATTGGTTGTATTGGAGGCAAAGCAGTCCGTGAGTGTGTTCCACAGGTCTCCCTCACTGGCGAAAAATCTCCCACGGAATTTGTTGTCGTGGGAATGAAACAGGTGGTAATCTGTTGGCGCAAAATCCTATGAATATGGTGCATTGCACAGTGTCTCCCAGCCAAGTTGCTGAAGGGTATCCCGGGTCCTCTTTGCCACATGTTGTTTGGCATCGACGTGGAGGAACAGAACACCCTTGCGATTCACCAATGCCGGCTCCTACTGTCGCAATGCACGGTGCACAATCTGCAACTGCGGCGAGTAGAGGTCAACAGTGATGGTCTGACCAGGTGGAAGGATATCGTAATGCAGCAGTTGCTGACAAGTCCACCATACAGAGAGCATACTATTTCGTGGGTGCAGAGGTGGTCTTGAGGTGTGAGGAACAGGGTCACGTGGCGACAACCAATGTCTGGTACGCTTGGGAGTGTCACAGAGGACCCACCTTTCGGCACCAGTGAGCAAGCGACCAGTGCTCAGGTGGGTCTGTTCAGTTGCCGCGTGGGCATGGACAAACAGGCTGTCACTCGTTGTTCCTTGTTTGCTGCCGACAATGTGTGGGGTACCAACTCGCTTAACCTGTATGACCTCCTTGTCCATGCAGGTACTGTCTGACTGGTTCAGCAGAAACATGGAACCTTTCTGAAATTTCATCACCGGTTAGACCACTGTCCTCCTCGATGGCTGCTTTCAGGACCTCGTCATCCAACACATGTGGTCGCCCACTGCGAGGTCCATCTCACAAACCGAATTTCTGGAATCAATGCCTGGCGGTAGGTTCGTTCACGGCATTCTCACCAAATGTCTGGCATATGGAACGACTTGATGTTAGAGCTGACATGTCCACTTTAATGATATACAACAATCACACCCCATCAAGCTGCTTCGATAGCTCCATTTCTCTTTTACACTGGGCGAGCTATGAGAGCTGTGTGTGTGCACCGTTCCTGTATTACTGAAGGTGGATGGTCAGACTAACACCTATCCTTGGCAAGCAGGTGCATCATTTCGTTTCCTCTCTGTTTCAGCATGATTAATGGGACGTCGAAAACGGCAAAAACGTTTTGGTTACCTTGTATAAGGTACGTTTTAGACCCAGGGACTTTGCGAGTGCCACTACGTTGCCTCACAACTTAAATAGAAAATTCCATATGCAGTTCGTACGATATGCCTAAAATTGTGCATTTCTTATGTAAGAGAATGATACTCATCAAACTTCTATTTTCAGTGTTTAGGCACCGTCGAAATGGTTTCCAATCTCAATGCTGGTAAATGGCCGCCATAATAATTGGTGAACTAGCCATTCGATTTCTTTTATTGCTTTGCTAAATTATTTGATTTAAAAGAATAAACCTCAGTTAGTTTGTTGGTTTTGCCCAAATAGCTATTTTAAATGTTGAAGGCATGGGCTGAATGATTTTCCGCCCGAGTTTTAGAAAATAAGGGCCGAATCTATTTTTCTATCCTTTCCGATTGTCGCATCGAAAATGAGAAATTGGGAGTTAGCTGTCCACTGATAAACTTAACACAGGATGATACGACACTGATAAGTCAAGTTGAAATATATATTAAACCATTTTCCTTTAACGGGTTTTTCAGCAAATGTAACGTCCTAAAGTAATGGAAATGGTTTCCTTTGGGCTTGAGAATGTCTACGTGTTACAGATGTACAATTTTGATCTTTATAAGTATCAAATGCTTTCAACTGTGCTGTGATACTTAGTTCTGATGTGTTAGTTATTTTAGAATATAAATAGGCTTCGTATTAAAACTTCTGAAAAAATACACACATCAGTGAAAGAAAGTTCTATTGAAATAAGTGAACAGGTAATTTTAAATATTTATAATATAAAGCTTAAAAGTTATATAATATAAAATATTAAATCTACAAGAGATACAAAATATTCTGCATAATAAGCCTTTTAGGTTTGTTGGTAAATGGTTTTTACCCAAAAACTTGTTTTAACATTTTCTGGGGGCAATTAAATGATGTACAATTTACCATATCACAATGGGAAAATTCACTAAAACAGTTATAGCCTAAAGACTGATTTTGGCGGCTTTTTCCAATACAGGATTCAGAGAGCATGCTGCTAACGCTGACAAGGCATAAAATAATTAATTCGTTATAATTTACATTTAGAGACTTAAATTATGAACAGCTAAAACGAAAATTAGAGTAGGATCATTTAGTCAATAGGTATAGTTTCATGCCTTTATAGGACCATTTACTCAGTGTGAATGCTGCCAATACATACAACGCCTAAAGTATTGTGTGAGATAGAATTTATATTTGGGGAATTAAATTATGATCAAAGTAAGAAAACAAAAATTACAACAGGACCATTAATTCAAAATGTATAGCCAAACAACTTATTTTTCAGAATTCATGTTACCAATGTCAACAAAGCTTAAAATAAATAGTTAGTAAAAATGTACATTTGTGGAATTAAATGATGAGAGACTTAAGAAAAAGAAAATTAATCTAGGATTGCTCAGTTAAGAGTTACAGAAAAAAATAAATATATTTTTTGAGGCCATATTCCAATATGGCGGCTCAGTTTGTACTTTTCTAATGCTTACAACACTTAAAGTAACTAGTTTGTTATAATTTATTTTAATACTAATTTCAATGCTTTCACATTGCCTATATGTATCTTGGAGGTAAACGGCACTACCACTTTCTTGTATAATATCTTGCTGTGAAAATAATTTTGTAGATTTAAGCACGATCTTCTTGGAGGTATAGAGAGAAATGTCATTGTTTGTTTTCTAGTAGAGTTGGCAAATTATATTATAACACTATATCGCAAAAAATGTGAAAGAGCGTGCTCAATTCTACAGAACTATCCACCGAGATCGAGTTTTCCAAAAAATGGCATACAGTGTGCGGCAGGTATTTGAGTACAAATTCACGTCCGCTGGGAAAAAGGCACGGACAATAGAGATAGAGCATTTATTATCTTTTAACTTTCTGTACAGGTGACCACATACACATTGGACGACATCATTCAATAAAACGCCTTCAGCCTCAATAACAGCCTCTACACGCTGTCGAAACCACATGCAGGCAATAATGAGATGGGCGTGGGAATATTTGCTATTGTATCCACAACAGCTGCCCTGAGAGCCGCAACGATGTTGTGTGGATGCCTAGAAGAGTTCCTCTCAACCACACCCCATATATAATAGTCCATTGGGTTAACGTCTGGGGAGATGGGGGTCCACATGTTGGGAGTGATATGGTTATGAAAATTTTCGGCCATGCATTCTTTAGTTGTATGAGCTATGTGGGATGATGCGGGATCTTGCTAAAAAA
>JAGDQP010063776.1:1126-11672 GCA_022664845.1 Lepisma saccharinum
TTTATTCACTTTGGGGCTTAGCACTCTCTTTCACGGAATGCCTCAATTAACTCTAAACTCTTTACTTCTTAATCAGCTCGTTATTGGACGAAAGTGGATGGTCTGGAATATCTTGTAGGATTTCATATTTATCGTTTTCCTTCTCGATGTCCGAGCACAGACTTTACCACTGCATTATGTTTCGCTGCGAGCTATGTTTCTGGGATAGAAGAAACAGGTACATCGCAGACAAATTTTGCACTGTATGTTCAATATGTCTCGAATTTTCGTAGCTTTTAGCGCTCTTTGATTCTGAAATTTAGAAAATGGAATTCCTATAATTGCTGTAGTCTAAAACAGCTTTATTATGAAACCTCATATCTTGCTGTTCTAAAACGGGCGCCGAGTAATGTTCTATTTCTCTTCAAATATATCCTATTCTCTTTTAATTTCTTATCTGTGGGCCTATGTCATTGAATTTTGGATAGCGAAACTTATCCATGGTGCATCATGGTGACCTTGAATTTTGTAGCTGGAGTTATGGCTGACAACTCCTACGTAAAAGAAATGTTTAATTTTTGGTATCTTTTTAAAAAGCACATACAGGGTAACTGTACCAGTAGTCGCCACTCGTGCAGAACATCTATGAAAAGAAGGCAATAACAATAGGTAGAAAGTTGATGAAATGATCGCTGGTTTCTACAAAGCTTACTAAGTGACGCGAATTGAAGACCTGAATTGCAAAACATTCAAAGTCCACTATTTTGTATTTTCATTTTTTTTTTTTTTTTTTTTTTTTTTGGTATCTATATTTCAAGGGTTATTTATTCACTTGCATATATATAACATCCTATTCCCAACTCAAAAACCTTTTAATATGAAATAATTTCAGCTGAATAGGATAGCATACCCTTGGATTGTTTTTTGCTCCTCCTGAAAAAAAATACTCCGGTGGACTTGGGATGTTATGAAATTCAGGTCTTCAATTGACGCCTGCAGTGTCAAGGCGCGATAGGACGAGATAGTCAAAGCCAACACATTAATGTGTCGTGTGACGGAGTATAGCAGTGGTAATCGTAGTGTATTTGCTTGGGAGCAGGTCAATTGGTCGACAAACGATTCGTCGACACGACAGTTCGTCGACAGTCAATTAGTCGACAAGGACAGTTGTCCGACACTACAATTGGTCGACAAGGACAGTTGGTCGACACAATAATTAGTCGACAAGGACAGTTAGTCGACACAACAATTTGTCGACGAGGACAATTCGACGAAAATACAGTCCGCAAGAGCTTTCGTCGGCACGACAATTAATTTACACAGACTGTTGGAAACGGCTAACGCACTGTTCAGCTAATCTCAAAACTAGTCTTGATTAAACTTGTCAGGGATCTATGACTCATGGAGAAACTTGTTAAATTGTGTTCATCCATATTACATGTTTAAAAATCTAAATTGCCGTAATGCTACTAACATTCTAATGTGGGTGTTAAGTTAATAAATTTATTTAGTTTATAGCTTAGCGAAACAATAAATAAATTGTAAATAAATAAATAATACAACAAAAATACCAGGGTCGAATTTGCGGAGAACGGATACATGAGCTTTACCACATACTTTCCGTAGTCATTTCCGCACTGGCTCATCTGTTTACAAACTAATCATCTCAATTAGTAAGGCGGTTGCGGGTGTTACGTAATGTGAGTACATCAGGGCCGAGCGTGCAAACGTAATGCTCTTGTGCAACACCTTCCTTAACCCTCCCCATGCTTTTAACCATAGATTCGTGATCCCATACGAAAGGTGAAGAGTATCAGTTTACATATTTTCCGGTTCTACAACAAATCAATGGGAGAGATCCCTATTTCCCTTGTAAATTACGTAGAAATTCTATTACATCTTATTGCCAAGTTTTGATGACTTATTTCCCATTCAAAAGATAAAGAAGCATAATGAACAGGAAGGAATTAAAAATAAGAAAACAATTCAGGGGTGGATCTTCTGAGATTCCGGATAAAACCGTGCCGAAGAGTTATTAACTTCCAGAGAATCGAAAGTTCCTTCATCACTTTCAAGCAGTGTGCTAAAATAACTTTTATATAACTGTAACAATGTAATTATCGTTTTCACAATTAACTTTGCTGTGTATGGTAAATGTTGAAATTCAGCTGCTGCGACCGAGACTCGAACCCGGATCTCCTATTTGCCATCTTTCGTACTGCATAATAGTAAAAAGATTCTTCAACTAAATATCTGCGCATGTTGTGGGGTGTCTAGGCTTCGTAACCAGCAATGAAGACCTGGGAACAAGTGTCTAGGCGAAAGGAACATTCAAAATACACAGATAATTGGCTATACCGTGGTAATGTAATAAATAGCACACCTAGCGTGCAACTGGGAAATAGCCGACAGTCCCGGTCGCGGCGGCTGTCAATTTTTTGGTATGAATTTTAATCTGCAGTAATCTTAACTTTAAAATTTCTTGTTTGAGTGAGAAGCAGCGCCAGAACCGGGATGGCGATCTCGTAGATCTGTTATCTTCTCTGGAACCTGTCATGTCATCGCTATTACCATAGACTAAATAACAAGATAGACTTACACCGC
This sequence comes from Lepisma saccharinum, assembly GCA_022664845.1. Taxonomy (NCBI): domain Eukaryota; kingdom Metazoa; phylum Arthropoda; class Insecta; order Zygentoma; family Lepismatidae; genus Lepisma; species Lepisma saccharinum. Next base: position 3,710 of record JAGDQP010063776.1, read on the forward strand.
TCACCTATTTTCGTCTGCGCTAAAATTGATACGTTTCTGCTTAAGAACACGTGATTTTGAAGCCTGCCGTTTAGTGGCTCTGGTGGCTACTACTGGAAAGAACCAGCAACTGAAGGTAGTCACCAGAGTCATCTAGCGGCAGGCATCAAAATCACGTGCTTCTTAGCGCAGACGAAAATAGGTAGGCGTGATAAGTCTATATTATTATTTAGTCTATGCTATTACTAACTCCAGTAAGGCAGTACACCTGCCTATCTGACTTGAATCGCAGTTTTGAATTTTCAAGATGAAGGTAGGTTGTTTGGAATAACACAAAAAATGTTTTAGCGCGTCGATACTTAAATTTTGAACACGTTTGGGTCAATTTTAATTTAATAGTGACGTATATAATGTGGAGGTTGTGGAAAGAAATATACGCATTAAATATTAATTAAACTGAGAAACTTTTCCAAGAAGTTTTATTCAAAATGTTCTGTAAATTAATTTTAAATGTACGTTATTACGTAATTTTAATGTATGTAATTTTAAATATGTGTTATTACATCAATATAGATTGCAAGTGATTCTTTCAGGAATTTTCATTCGGGGGTGCAAAATCAAGTCGTGGGAGGGCTCAGGAAAATTTTAAATAATGCATATTGACTCCTAAGTGCTAAAATATAAAACAATACTAATGTTCTTAAGAACATGTTATACTTCTTTAGTTAACCTCAAAATAACATGAACAATATTTATAGAATGTACTTTTATATGCGTATTTCAGTATACGTTTGAGAATACAAGTGTTAACACTAATTCTTTCGGGGGTGAGGTTGAAAACCTCCGGGGGTCAAAGCCCCCCTCCCTAAAGTATGCCTGGAAGAAACAGTGATTGCAACTCCTCCTAGAGCCCCTATATATCTCCGTTGTTCAGTGAGATTACAAGATTTATCTATCTCATGTTTATTCAATGCATGCAGGGTGAGGTTAAAGTCCCAAGACACCGTTATTAACGCTTCGGTCCATGTTAAGAAGCAAGGCATGTTCAGAAATCAGGCATGTTCAGAAATAATATTCGGCTGGAGGCGCTGTTTTGTCCGTCGCGTTATTCGTAGTCTCGTTTTTACTGTTTCGTCGTACATCCACACCTGACAACAATTCTGTAGGACTACCAACCTTAGAATTCCTAACATACATGTATTTACTTAACAACATAGAAGCACAGGGGCTTCGTTAGGGGTGCGCAAAGGTGTGGACGCATGCAATGAATAAACCTCCGCAACACCATATTTTAGGAAAGACCGGTCCTCAAGTTATAAGTGCATTATCAAATGCATTCGTACTGAAAAACTTTCAGAAATTGACTAATACCTTGTTCAAATTACTATCATTTTACGATGGTAAAACTTATGGGTAAAACTAACTTGCGTTCAGACTACCGAACTTAACTTGGTTATCGTGCTTGTAATACCATTATCTGTAAAGAAATAGGTTGAGGTTTCCGTGGTTGACTAAAGAATCTGCTTGTTACACGGGACAGAATTAAATTATAAAAACTGAACACAAATGAATTGATTATAGCGTCATATTTTGTAGATTAGTTCTGCCATTATTCTTTTATATTTTAAAAGTAGTACGCACCACTAATATACTACATATTTCGATAAAGAAAGAAATAAACTCACGAAGTGATTCGTGCCTAATAACTAGATTGCGTTTACACAGCTGTTTCTTACTAACGTTACAAGATAACCGTCTTAAGTTGACGCTAGTTAAATTTGAAACCCGCGTTAACGATAACTACCGTTTACATTACTAAAATGAACTCGGGTTAACGTTAACCATGGTAAAATGTTAGTAATGTAAACAAGGCATAAGGTGATACTACATGCAGTTAACACTGAATAATACCTGATGATGCCGAATGCAGTTATTAATTTGCAATTTCATTCGAATGTCTAATGAAAATAGTTGTCATAAGAGCAAAGTATGCTCACCTGTTTTTCAACATCTACACTCCATAGAACTAACTCCCAGTACATATAATTCATACACACATCTATAAACTCCTAGTGATGATGTGCAATACTCAATATATCACGAAGAACCATGATTCATAATTATCTCATACACAGACATTAAATGCCATCGACACAATAAGTCATGAGTAGTAATACAGATACAGAATCTGTCCCAATATCTAATGTATAAGTATACAAAGCTTAGTGTATGTCGATGAAGGAGTGTACAGTGTTGCCGGAAAGTCCCTTTATAATGACTGAAATTAAGGGATTATATTTTTATTTTTTATTTTCGTCTAAATTTCTAACTTTGCAATACGTTTAGAATGTTAATTTCGTATTTTAGGAACAGATACAAGCCTCTTCGCGATAAATGAATTCGTTTCCCAATTAATTATGGTGTAAGGGGACTTCTGGCCACCCTGTTGGTTTATATAAAGGCATTGGTATAAATCAAATTTAAAAACAAGCTAAGTAATGCTTTTATTATAGACAAAACCAAAGCGCCCCCATATAAATTCAAATTCTCTTATAATGTATACAAAATAAAGAGTCAAAGTCGTCTGGACAAATGGAGATTACTAAGCGAATACAGGGCTCTGCCAGTTTTAGATTCGAAGTCATAGATTTTCCCATCGGTAGCCACGACTAATCCAACTGTGCATGGCATGTCTCTGTCGAACTTGTGACTACTGAGCTCTAGTAGGGCCGCACAAATGGAAAATACTAAGAGACTGAAAAGTACCTGCCAGTTTTAGAGTCACATTCATAGTTTTCCTCGCCGTTTCAGACCATGACGAACCCAACGGTGTATAGGTCTTCTCTGTCGGACTTGTAGCTACTGAGATCTAGGAGGGGCACAAATGGAGAATACTAAGCGATTCAAAAGAACCTGTCAGTTTTAGAGTCACATTCATACTTTTACTCACCGTTTGGGTGTAAAGACGCAGAAATGAGGAATACTAAGCAATTCAAAAGGACCTGTCAGCTTTAGAGTCAAATTGATAACTTCCCCCACCATTTCAGACCATTTCGAAACTAACGGTGTATGGTTTATCTCTGTGTAAATTGTAGTTACTGAGATCTAAGGGGGAGGGGGACAAACAAACATACAGATGGAATGATAGATGAGACATGGTTTGAGACCATTACGAATCCAACGGTGTAGGGCTCATCTCTGTCGGATTTGTAGTTACTGAGATCTAGGAGGGCCACAAATTGAGAATACTAAACGACTCAAAAGGACTTACCAGTTTTAGAGCCAAACTGATAATTTCCCCCAAAGTTTCACACAATGGCGAATCCAACGGTGTATCATTCACCTCTGTGTGACTTGTAGTTACTAAGATATAGAGTGGAACAAACATACCATGTGAAAATACATAGGAAAGTGGAGAAAACTAAGCAAATGAAAAGTACCTGCCAGTTTTAGTGTCAGAGTCATAATTTTCCCCACCGTTTGGCGTCATGACGAATCAACGGTGTATGGCTCAACTCTGTCGGATTTGTAGTTGTTGAGATCTAACGGGGTGAGGGACAGCCAGACAATGACAAACCCCATATCTTCCCATATTCACTGACGTTCATACAGGTGAGCTAATAGGCTTGTAACATTAACAATTGGGATGCTTGGTGACGGGGACACACACAGTATTATCCTATTATGTGCAATAAAGCTTATGCTAAGTTTGGTGTTGGTAAGTCCAACGGTATTGAATCAATTTGGAAAAATGCTTGTAAAAGTGGTACCAACACTAACAACTAGGATGCAATACCGAATCCTGAATATCTCTATGACGTAGAACAGTACATATATACAAAATTTGGTGGAAATCAATGGGCGCATGTAGATTTGTATAAGTGACATACATAATTCATGTTTCATATGATCCAGGTAATCTTTCAGTTTTATTTACATAGATTTTTGGGTTTGGTCATTGTTAATTTGAACATTTTACTCATTGGATGTTTTCTTTTGGAGGTTTTACGCATTCAAGGTTTAGTTGTTTGGACGTTTATGCGTTGAACATTTTACACTTTGGACATTTTGATTTTGAATACTTTTCACTTTGTACATTTTTACTTTGAACATTTTATACTTTGGACTTTTTGCTTTTGGACATGTTTACTTTGGACGTTTTGACTTCGGACATTTTTTACTTTCTCATTTTTTGCTTTGAACATTTTTTACCTTGGGCATTTCGCTTTGGACATTATGACCTGGAACGGGATGTAGAGAATGGTGTTGACCACTGCCGACAGAGATCATTTACGTGCGTCCACTGTTCGATTATGGTAATGGAAGAATTTGAATAAAGGAGGTTAGTTTACTGACAATAAAATTTTAACCAAAAAACATCTCCCAAGAAATGTATCAAAACTAGTCACAAATGTGGTCAAAGTGCCAACCATATGTCCAGTGATGCGTACAGTGTCCCGCAAATTGTTGGACCAACGAATGCCCAAACTTTTGACCATATAAGTCACCTAAATATATTTAGAGTATTCCGAATTTCCTTATCCTCCAGCGAAACGAGTCGTGTTTTGTCTAATTCCAGGCGAATGCCAGACATTGAAATAAAAATCCAACGACTGTCGAATGCCAGCCACTTCAGACAGGTCACGCCCGAAGTGAACCATGTCTTAAACAAGGGACGGCGCTCGCACGGAGGCGGAGGAGAGATTTAAACCTTGCAACATATGATTCAACTTGTATATAAGAAAGAAAGAGCCCTTATTTAGGAAAGACATTCAAACGGTTACCTTTAGTTTCTTATTAACAGAATAGCAATAGATTCTGTAAACTCTTAAAGTGGCACAACGAATTAAAAACGTAATATAATACCGATAATAACTCTCGTTGAAGTCGTGGGGCCCAGCGAATGTTCAAACCATCGGTTTCACCGGTTTAATCGTTATTCATAGTACCAAGTGCATATTTCAATTCATCAACGATGAAAGGTTGAAGAGCAGAGAATCACTTTCAGACTGTGTGAGTATATGTCTCATTTGAACAAAGACAAAAGGGTGGTAATCTTCCAAAAACTCCTCCTGAAACAGATTTATAATATGTCATAATTGCGGCATAAACAGAACTTCCCGTATGCGTAATACCACTATTGTCATTGTATGTGTTCATGAACTGTCGTTTTCTTCTTTCCCTCTCTGAAATAATACGAAAAATTTAGTAAGGACGGTATCCCTCTTGCGGGAGACGACAACGTGCAATAATACGTTGGGTTTTCCTCGTGTGAAGTCTTCAAGTAAGTCCTGGCAGCTGTTTAGAATCACCAAACCATGCCACATTAAATTGTGGCCTTTTAAAAAATATATAAATATTATATAAATAATTCAACTGCTCGTTCGTTTGTTGGCTTTCATATTTAGCGAAGGACTTAGATTCATAAACCAGTCCTTTTTTTTATTTAACCACGCTTCAATACGTAAAGTTCATTTACTACGATAAGGAAACATAAAAAACACTAACTCAGCTATAACTGCTCGATTTGAACTAAACTAACATCTGGTAGTAAATAATCTGAGTCACTATAACATATTAGTTCAAAATCAAATAAACTATTTGGTTCAAAGAAAGAACGCGCAATGCAAGATAAAGTAATATCAAAGGTATTTCAAAAGGATTGGAATATAAAACCCAGGTTCTCTACAAGTTTTTCACTGAATTCTTCTATTTAGAACAAGGGAAGGTGCCTAGAAATTTGTTCCCTTTAATAACTGTATTGAATTGAGAAAGGAAAGCATAAGGTTGTTTCTTAACACCAACGGCAAAATCCGTCTGTTTCTGAGGCACTGTTTCTAAGTAGTGAAAACTATCCTTGTCGATCAATTGTCCTTGTTGACCAATTGTCGTGTCGACTAACTATCCTTGTCGACCCATTGTCGTGTCGACCAACTGTCCTTGTCGACCAATTATCGGTCGGCCAATTGACACGTTGTAGCATACATGTAGGAGACCCATTTGCTTAAGTGGATCTTAGGTATGATTTTGTTTAAAAGTGGTATGCGTTAGGAATAATGCTTCTTTTAAAGGACTGAACTCGAGTTTCATGAACCGTAGAATACGTCTGTGATGTATTGTTCTACATTTACAGGTTTTCAAGACCTTTAAGTGAGTGGCGACTACTCAAACACCAATTTCTTATGCCGACCGGGTAACCGTGCGGTCTAAGGCGTTAGGCCAACGACTCGAAGGTCCCGAGTTCGAGTCGCGAAAGGGGCATGGGTGTCTTTTAACTCGAACGTGACGGATAATCGTGACGGGCCAAAGTCAACAGTTACTCGACTGGCCCATATAAAATAAAGTTTACTAAAGTTTTCCCGTTTTCTTATTTCCAATAGTCCTCGACGCCTCTGGCGACTACTAGGGCATGTGATGATTCCTGTTTGCAGTAGTGTTCTCCACCCCTGGTGACTACTAGGGCATGCGATGATTCCTTGAATGCATTGATATGTGTCAATAAAGTGGTCCATTTTTATTCGTTTGGTATTAGTTTGATCGGTGTTAGAGCACCGGCACTAGTAGTCGCCAGAGGTCCAATATTTTTTTATTTATGACTGACGTGAATTTTCCGTCAGTTTCGCACTGATGTGTTTAGATGTATGAGGCTCAATTATTTAAAACAGTATCACGGTACTGAACTAAATTGATTTAGATGTTGTGTTACTTATAAATATCAAATAACCATTATCACAGCTGAAACAGTGCTTCTCATTTGAGAGTCTATAAATCTTCACATGTAAAATTTCTACTTAGGTAAACAATCAATGATAGGTATAGGTCGAATATACTCTGTATATGAACGATTTGATTGATGTTTCTGAGCCTGATTCAACGTTTAATTGCATGAGTCAAAATTGTACTATTACGAGATATCCGCATTTGAAAGAGGGCAGCGATACTTCGTATTAAATAATTTTATCGGAGCTATATAGTGATTAATATTTTCATACTATGATCAAAAAATATTGAGTAGTCTTCCGAAGATGGAGTGTGGCAGTTACGTGTCCAGGATTCTCGTGAGTAGGGGGGTGCAGGTGGAATAGACCAGAGACGTTTTCCCAGTAAGTGATTTTTTAAAGTATAAATTTCTCATATTCCTCGTATGTTGCTAAGGTTTAAGATGGAATATGACATTCGAATCCCCAAAAATTAATATTTCTAAATAAATTTGATTTGTCTCGGATTAGAGAGAGAGAGTGTGTGTGTGTCATCTAGTATCAGTGATGATGAAGTCAGCATGGTCGTAGACATCATGGAAGCTTTTCTGTAGCGAACCGAAAGTTGCAACTATAAATTAGTAAAGAAAATGTAATGTTATTTGATTTTGTTATGCAAATACTCAAAGTACATTTTATTATTTTATCAAATGGAGATGTTTCATATAGCAAAGATATTTATTTTCGAAAGTTGTTCAAAATTGTAATATAAATCTATTTACGTAATGAAAAATCCAGTTTGAGTGGCGATTACTAGTGCATAAACCCGGCCACCACTAGTGCAGTCCAATTTTAAAGTCCAATTCAAGGTGTTCAAAAATTAATTTTTCTCCAAACTGGTTGTGTAGTTCGAAAGACGAAATTTTCCTTAACATGGCGACTACTGATACAGTTACCCTACTTGAAATGCCCGGGTTGGGACTGTAGACTGCCAGGACACCGACACGGCAACTCGAACGGACCTATACGTGGCGACCATCAACTGTCAGGCACTTGCAGGAGAGGACAAATTAGAAGAACTGCAGAATGAACTTAAGAGGATTAAGTGGGACATCATAGGACTATCAGAAGTGTGAAAGAAGAATGAAGAACAGTTGGAACTACCGTCAGGGAACACGTTCTACTTCAAAGGAAAAGAAACTGGAAAAGCGACAGGCGTTGGCTTTATAATTAATAAAGACCTGAAGTCACGAATCACAGAAATTGAAGGAATTTCAGATAGAATC
>JAGDQP010063777.1:0-11672 GCA_022664845.1 Lepisma saccharinum
AAACAAAAGTAATGTACAACCAACATGCTGCAAAGAAGGAAGTGAAGATTAACGGAGAGACAATAGGCATAGTTGATGAGTATGTTTACCTAGGCCAGCTTAAAACATCGAATGCAAAGTTGACTGATGAAATAAATAGAAGATGTAAAATGGCGTGGAGTTCTTTTGGAAGACTACACTTTATTTTCAAAAGCAAACTTCCAATGTGTCTGAAGCGTAAAGTTTATAATCAATGTGTCTTACCTGTAATGATGTACGGCTGCGAAACTTGGACATTGAATGCGCAAACGACTCAAAGATTGAGAGTCACACAAAGAGCAATGGAGAGGTGCATGCTAGGAATAACCAGGAGGGACAGGAAGAGAAATGAATGGATTCGCGCACAAACAAAGGTAGAGGATGTAATCAAGACTGCGAAGAAGATGAAGTGGAGATGGGCCGGTCACATAGCTAGACGAACAGATGGAAGGTGGACGACAAATGTACTACAGTGGATTCCTAGAGAAAAGAAACGACCGAGACGACGTCCAAATGTAAGATGGGTAGATGAAATCAAGCGTTTTTCAGGAGCTACATGGATGAGGATATCAGCAGACCGAGATATGTGGAAAGAAAAGGGGGAGGCCTTCATCCAGCAGTGGATAGAAAACGGCTGAATATGATGATGATGATGATATATATATATATATATACTCGCATTGTTTCGCTTGGAGCGCTGCCCCCAAACCCCGTTAGGGGGTTCGCCCCAACTTCAGTGCTTTTGAGAGGATGCGCCTTCTTTATCTTAACCAAAATCTCACTGTAGCACTACACCACCATGGTATCCATCTGCACCCTCCCACGGGGGGCTGCGCCCCCAAAAGGAAGGTTTGCCCCATTTATTGTAATCTACTCTTGGTCATACACCTTCAAAGAAAATTTCGTTTCTCTACCTTCAATGGTTTGGAAATTGGGTTTTTGGGGCGGCCATTTTGGATCCAAGTTGACGACTTTTTAAAAGTTTTCTTATATTGTCGTGGCCTACTTGTGATGGTACACCTTCAAGTACAATTTCATTTATCCAGCTCAAACGGTGTGCAAAATAGGATTTTGGGCGATCATTTTGGATCCAAGATGGCGACTTTTCAAAAATGTTGTAATATTTCCCTAAGCTACTCGTCATAATGCACCTTTATGCCAAATTTCGTATCTCTAGCTCAAACGGTGTGGAAAATGTTTTATAGGTCCGCCATTTTGGATCCAAGATGGCGTCTTTGGATACATCATGTAATATTTTAGTAACATACAAATGATGTGTACTGTTACCAAATTTGATATTTCTAGCTGCAGTCGTTTAGGCTGTGTATTCTATACAACAATGGGTTCAGCGGCCATTTTGAATCCAAGATGGCGACGTTTTCAACATTTCGTAATATTTTCTTGAACTACTAGTGGCAATACACCTTTATGTCAAATTTCGTATCTCTAGCTCAAACGATATGGAAAATAGATTTCTTACTTCCGCCATTTTGGATCCAAGATGGCGTCTTTGAACTCATTAGGTGACATTTTCGTAATCAGAAAGTAGTGATGTACCTTTATGCCAAACTTGATTTCAATAGACCCTGCGGTTTAGGCTGTGTATTCTATACAACAATGGGTTCGGCGGCCATTTTGGATCCAAGATGGCGACCGATTTTGCTCATTAACGAACTTAACCGAGCTATTAAGCCTAGAAACAACATATAAAAATTTGGTTCAAATATCTTCAAAATAATGGCCGCTAGCGTGTTTATATATATATATGAACATATTTCATATATACTTTCATATCGTATCCTCAATAGGTATATTTTTCTTCGAAATCTACCTAAAAAGCCAACTAGTTCAGGGTTCCCATTTTTTCCTTCCAAATTTCAGGTAACAATGGCCGTGCTCATCACAGGTTCATAACAGTTGTTGGGAGTAAAATTATCATATCTAACAATTTATATTTCTTACGAGTCAGGTCATTCACCACTTGGTGTTTGAAAACAAAATTGTTTGCACTCAATTTCTTACTATGTACCTTTCGAAGACGCTGTAGTGTAGAGTTTATTTCCATGCTCAATCATTAAACCGTGCTTTTCTACCCAGCCAAACCTAAAACTCTTTAATAAGAATACGTAGAATTCCTAATATCACGGATATTGACTTATTGGCTAGCTTTTGGTACAACACTAAGTGTGGGTGTGTAATTAATGATACTTAATGCTTATATAAATTTATCTTTAATGAAATTTTAGCACTATATTAGACAATGAAAATGAGAAAATCATAAATCATGGATTAGAATTTAAGACTCTCAGCTACGTTTCCGTAAGCTTATAGTGACTGACTGACTTCATGTAATTTGATAATTCAGCTCCTAAACAGAGTAACTCTCAATATGTTGTTAATCAGGGATACGCAAAATCTTCTGTTTCTTGAGCCACAAGTCCCTTTGTTCCATAAATTCCTTCAGTGATTCCCACAATGTTATATAAATGTTTTACTTATCCATAAATATCGAATACAGCGTACGACGGCAATTTTACATTGACACATATATTATGTTTTTATACACTAAATTAAAAGTAACTCTCAACTTAATTTGGGAACCACCTACAAAATATTTAAGCCTAACTACAATGCTTACCGACATACTGACAACTAGAGCCGGACAAAATGCATATTCTTTAAAATCAAACACAGACTAAAAAGGACTTTTTTATTTTGGATATGGAAACTGCTTACAGACAATTCATTTGTCCTAATTTTGTCCGTCTCAGTTTGCACATTTTTTATATAATAATGCTGATTTTCATGCTTTTTATGAAATTTGTACGACTGGTTCTTTTTTTAAATAAAATAAAGAAAAAAAAAAGACAGTAATTAGTTAGTTTTCTTGGTTGGCCAGAATGGATTCTATTCCGCAATAATTGCTCTGTTTTATGTTTCTTTATAATGTATTCAACGGTAAAGCATGGCTTGCAAACAAGCTTGGCTTTCCTGACGCGGTGTGGATTGTTTCAATACACTACGTAGACTGCTCTTGTACATAAAATCAGGACGTTAATTATAACTCAAACAAAACAAAAAGAATTAATATTGTGATAAATTGGTATGTTCACAGCTATCAGTCATAAATAAGAACGGATATAGAAATTTTCATGTATCGATACTTACGTTTTCTAAATGATACAACTGACCATTCTGGTTATTTGATGACATCGTATAAATTGACGACACGATACAATGGAATTAATACCTTATTTCATTACTCTCGTGGAAAGAAGATCCGGCAATTTACGCAAGCTTGAATCGAACAATCTAACAGAGAATGTGTGCTAATGAGCCGATGGAGCTACTTGCAAGCTAATAAAGGGTGTTTCTAATATAATCTGCACAAGAGTTCGTAATGAACTATTTTATTATATTTCTGCTTGTATACAAAACCAAATATACCACATACATGTTAATAAGCACCTCTTCCATCAACAATGCTTATCGGATTTCCAAAAAGTCAATTCGCCGGACAACCCCGATGCGACTCTTGGTCGACGATGCCAATGTCTGCACAACATTTGAGTCTATTTCTGGCAGACAAAAACGCTTCACTCCATTATTCAATTGCTGTGTGTTCTGCGTCTGCCAGTCCCTGGAGTACATATCGAACTTCATATATGATCAAAAATTGTTCAATGGGACGAATTTTCAGCACATTCACCGGGTTGGGCACAAACATGTTTTTGTCCTGTAAGTTATCCACTGTCGTGGTATGGTGTTGTGCCCAAAAGACGTAGGGAATAAGTTGCCGTTTGATACACTCTTCCAAGACAGGTTTAGGCACTGACAGTGATGCTGGATTCACAAATAAGTGGTCGACTTAGTCCTTTCAAACCAAAGGTACTTCAGATAAGAACATATTCCTCCAATTTGGCCTTAGTGGCGAAATTGGACGTCGGTTGGTGTTGTGAATACGTCACACGCGTAAAAAGACTCAGTTTCTTTCCTCCAAACATCGAGAGCATTAGTGAGGATTAGGACTCGTTGTCATTCGAAATGAAGTATTTAGCGGCAAACTTTCGAAGCAGACGACCGCATTTTGCCGACGAAGTGGCAGCTACCTGCGCGTTTGGAAAAGGTTTGCTTCTTTCAGTATGTCCAGCTGATTTGATCGACCGTTATGTTCCTTATTTGCTTCAGTTTGCAATGTGTTAATTTGACAAACTGGCGACTGCTTCTGCCATGCCGTTCTGGTGGAAACCAATCGTCGTATTTTTTCAGAATATTGTACGTAAGTCGTTCTTTTCGGTACGCCGTTGGCACAAAAATAGGTGGCTGACACGTGGCAGCGCATGAACCCGGCTTCGTTTACTGTGCACGCAAATGTGCTGAATTTTAGGAAACACTCTGTAACAAGAACATTTTGACAACGCAATTGGACACAGAAGTACGTTAACAATCATAAATTACTGGACTCGTCGAGCTGAGTCAGGCATGAAAACATATCGTAGCGTGATCGAGATATAATGCCTGTTTATCATTCAACGAAATTCTGGATATTTATGATCAGAAACACTTTACCTTATTAACACGTCTGAGAAAATGAATTTGGTGGATCTCTCATCGCACCTGGGCTAGTACACAAATTAACAAAAGTAAGTCCAAACTGTAAATTTCTCCTTAGCAGTTTGTGTATCACATTCACTTCATTATTATTTTTTAATTCTATTCTATGGGTTCAAGAGAACTTTGCGTAAGTCCGTCATGTCTGAGGAATGACATCCCTCGGCGATCTTTCTTGGAGGAGGTATGGGGAAATGCGGCCAGGGCTTTTGTTGAGGCACCATGCAGGTATTCGCCTGATACGAATGGATAGCCTATAGCATGGCTCCAACTCTCATATGTCTCCAACGGCGTTCTGAAGTTCGCGGCGATACTGACCTTGCCACGCTGTCTTATGAGACCTATACTCCCTTCGATTAGCTAGTAAGAAATGTATATACCATAGAATTTAATCCTCAAACTTTACGGGTTATATATCTACTTGTAATCTATCTAAATGACGGACCAAACGTTGGAGGGGGGGGGGATGAATCGTTAACTTATTGTCGAATACAGCTCTGGCTTTTCAAATACGTGAAAATTGAACTAGAGATGTATCTTCTTATAATTTTGATAATGCTATTAGATTTTGAATTTTTTTAAAGTGGAGGAGGGAGTAGCGAGGAGCCTTAAGAGTTGTATACAAGAAGTTATCAATAGCACAGTGGGGGAGGAAAGGGTCTGATAGAGTAAGAAAAGAACAGCATTTTTGTTTCAACTGACGTACTAAGGTGAAATTATTTTCTATCAGAATATATTAAATTTGCGACCCACATTTTATCATCCGGCTGAAACGTAACATGACCTGGATCCCACTTATGTGCAATGTGAATATCGAACAGAGGAGTTTAACTAGTCAACTCTCACTTAATTAAGCACTTCCTCTCCCAAGTCCAGCAAGCAAGCAACGCACAGCCCAGACACTCACAGCGCACGTGCTCATACGCAGGTTTCCTTCAAAAGCTATTATCCACCTTATTTCATTCTCGCTCTTTCAACTATACAACTGGTAATAAATAGGCCCGTCAAAACATTTTGGCCGAATCCTAAATGCTTCCTTTTCTTCCTTCCTTTTGCTGAGAAACCAAAGGATTCAAGTGAAGGAACCTTAGAAAGAGTCTAGGAAAAGAAGCATTTTGGACGTTGTACACTTGCGAATATGGCGACATCTTTGAACGTAAACAACTGTGCAGCGGGTGGCGGGATAGGAGTGGTTGTTGTGATATCGTTGGCAGTGGCGGCTTTAGCTACGGGCGAACCGGGCAACCGCCCAGGGTCCCGCGCTCGGAGAGGCACCGAGCTGCCTACATTTTTTTGCCTGCCTGAGTGCCTGGAATCTGGTAAAATACTGCAGTTGTAGTTCTTTATGTACAAGTAAATGACTAATCTCAGTGTTTGTTTACTGCGTTTTGTTTATTTTCAAATTAAAATTTGTTGATCATAGTTGAGCAGATGCCACGTTTTAGGAGCTTTTGATTATTATGTTGTTTTTTGTGTGAATGTCGAAATATATAAATAGTAAAAAAAACTGAGCCGTGTGAAATCCACCCGAACAATTATATTGCACTGAGAATAATAGCAATGATTCCCATTACTGCTGCGTCTGCCGAGAGGAGTTTTTCTAAGCCGAAGCTCAAAAAGACCTATCTAAGGAACACCATGACTCAAGATCGGATGTCTCCTCTCATTCTTCTATCTATAGAAAACGCCGTTACATCAACTCTAGATTAAGATCCGCTACTGCACATGAAGGTAAGAAAATGTGTGTGAAGATTGTGAGAGCGCTCCAAAATGTCAACTTGAGAACAGTTTATCAAAAGTTTATTCCACAATAGAAACCATTGTGCTCTACTGGCACTGGGGACATTATCATGAGGTAGCAAGAAATATTCGAACGATCTCAAGAGCTACAAAACTAGCGAATTTGTTAATATATGGTACCTGAGACAGGTAGGCTTGCTTGATGTTCGCAAATGTGATACAGCTAATGTGCCCAAACAGCGCATCTTTTATAATATTGTGGTAAGATGACTTGGGAAAAGGGGGGGGGGGGCAGTTGTTTACGGCTAACAAGTCAACATACTGATGGGGCAGAAAAAAATTTTTTTTTTCTTCCATCATGGTTAAAATGTCAAAATATGTGCACATGCAAATTTTGGCAACTCGAGAGCAATTACTTTGGGAGATATCGATGATATAATAGTCAGATTCTTGTTTCTGAAGAATGAAGAAAAAGTGTGAAAATATCCTTATATTTGTAAAATGATGAAGGAAATGGAAAGCAGATACATAGTAATTGGTACTGGGTAGAAGGCGCTACCTGTCGGAGAGAATGTTCTTCACGGTCATCATCTTGAAGTCCGCCATATTGAATCTCGATTGGTTTTCTTAAATAGGAAGGGGGTCGTGTAATATGTCATTCTGGGCTAGAATTTTATGGGAAACAAGTTTCTGAAGTCAATTTTGCCGTGAAGCTATTATTGTGAGAGTAAATGTTGGCTGACATTAATATGGTCTAATTATGCAATAGCCTGAACACAACTATTTTGTTTCGAAATAATGAAGGAATTGAAACCTAAATGCATACAAATTGTTCCTGATTATACTGCCACTTCGATACGCATTTAGTTTACAATTTCTTCATTATTTCCAAATAAAATGGGTGTTTTCAGGCTATTGCATCTTTAGCCCATACTACGATACTAATGTCACACACCATTATATCTCACAATAATACATTTACAGCAAAACGGACTTCAGAAACGTTTTTCCCGTAAAATTCTAACCCAGAATGACATATTACACGCCCCCCATCCTATTTAATTTTGACATTCTAACCACGATGCAGGAAATAAATTTTAAAAGTTTTTTTCTGTCCCATCAATATGTTTGCTTGTAAGTGCCAGGCGCATGTCGATAGTCAATTCTTCAGCTTCTTTTTTATTATTTTAATGTTGTGTTAGAATTTTCCTCGCTCTCACCCCCACTTTTCAACATTTATAAAAATACTTCAAAATCTCATAGCACTATCAAAAATTTGAGAACATATTGCACTAGTATTTACAAACCACTATGAAATCCAATGGGCAGCGATCTCGAGAGTCCAGATCTTCTCCATAGATGAGTGATACGTATTCAAAGATTATAACGTCATTATTTAATTGAAGTCTCATCTATAGAGAAGATCTCGAGAACGCTGCCCATTAGATTTCATAGTAATTTGTAAGTACTAGTGCAATATGTTCTCATTATATACATCCTAGATTTTGAAATATCTTGAAAAATGATTTAAATGGGGGGGGGGGACGCAAGGAGGCCCTTAACGTAGTGCGTCTTCTCCAAATGATTCTAAACTGTTTTATTAGTCTGTACTTCTCCCTACTTGACTTACTACTTAAAATTACATATAATGAGAAATATTTTTTTTATAAGTTGTAACACATTCAAAGTACTGTCACTGTAACACTTCGGTGTAACGTGTATTTAATTATTTCCTTCTTATCTACTTCTAGTTAGTGTAAAACTGTTCAAATAAATTATTCCGGATTAACAAACCATTATTTTTTTAATTTAACGAACTACAGACACAGATCATACAACGTCCATTTTACACTAACATAAACAAAGGGAATGATGTGGTCCTGATCTTATTCAAGGTATCACTCCAGTATATGCCTGGTGCTACGAATGAGGATGAAATGCGAACTTAGGACCTTTCGGATGTGAAGGTAAAAGTCTACCAACAGCGCTACGAGCGATCCGCAAATACGGCCAAAATTTCAATATCTGGAATACTTTCAAAAAGCATGGGAAGTAGCTTACTATATCAAGATGTTTTCTCTCTCTACTTTTCATCATCTCACCTTCTGAAGAAATCAATAATCTTACAACAACGTCCTGTTGAAGTTAAATGCACATAATAAATTACCGTAAACCCAACAGTGTGCTCGTTCACTACAAATGCTATAGTTAAACGACAATGTATTTTGCGCTATTCCCGATCATAAGAAATACAATTATTCCATATCACTGTACATTCTTTACAATCATTCGAATAGCACAGTCGCAACCCACATTCATACAGAAAATAACTACAAATTAATTATCATTTATGCTCCTAATTATTCGATCTGTAATAAATGTTTATAACTGGCTTCAAACCTTGTGTCTGTATTGCGAACAGCTTTGCAATGCTTTGAAACAGAACAAAGTCAAGCGTTATCATCATATATATATATATATATATATATATATATATATACACGCGTTTATAACAATTTAGATGTTCCAGTAAATACTTTTAATCCTATCTATATCTGTATTAATTGTACCCGCAATTATGTAAAGGACCAGTAGGAAACGATCTATCCACCTGATTCACTAGATGTGAGCCCCAGAAGACTATAAGACCTAATGATACATATTACCTGCCACGACTTTCTGGGTGTGGGATTACTAAACGTGAATAATGCTGAAAGGCAAATCTTGATTAGCAGTACATGAAGACATACGGAAAATGAAGCTTATTGAAAGAGGATGAGTTAGTTGAAGGCGGGTTATATACCCCGGATGGAAGAGTTGAGTTGTTCTGCCCGCTTAGCTGAAGGCGTGCCGGAGCAAGAAATGATGTCTGCCCGCCTGGCTGAAGGCGTGCCGAATTGACAGTCCCTGCCCGTCTGGTTGAAGGCGTGTCGGAGTTGGAGAATAAGATAATGCAAGAATACTGATAAAATAATTGCAAAAGGAATGAGGTAATAAAGAATAATCAAAAAAGAAGTAAGAGAATTTGTATAATAATAGGATTTATTAACGGACTGCTGTCCGAAGAAAAGACACACCAAGCAAGAATGCTCGATGTGGTTCGCGCCGTAGCCCGGGAAGTTCTGATTCAGAACTGCTCGGGACCTGTTTATGTACCCTCAGTTCATGCGCTCCGGGAGTCCTCGGGTCGTGACCAAAGGTATCCATCCCTCCGGAGGTGGCCCCTCAACATAATTTCCCCTCATTCTCCGACCTGGAGGGTGATGTGGAGTGGAGGTGGAGAGCCAGATCAGAGCTGGAGTGGAGGGTCAAATCAGAGCTGGAGGGTGATGTGGAGTGGAGGTGGAGGGGGCAGACCATGCTGGAAGGTAATGTGGAGTGGAGGGAGCAGACCATGCTGGAAGGTAATGTGGAGTGGAGGTGGAGGGGGCAGACCATAGCTGGAGTGGAGGTGGTGGTGACCTCCGTGCTTGAGTGATGCGTGGTGGAGGTGCAGATCATAGCTGGAGATGGTGGTGACCTCCATGCTAGAGGGTGATGTGGAGTGGAGGGCGAACTCCATGCTGGAGGAGTTCAGTGGCCTTCGTAAGTTCGTACCACTACCTACGGTGCGCGTGCGTGTGTTTTCATATTTTTGAAGATACTGGACAAATGACAAGTAATGATGAAATTTTGGAAAGCGGCCCCAATAATACATGTGAATGTGCATCAAATGAACTATCCTAGATTTTGACATTGTTTATTTTAGCTGAGAAATTAGAATGTCCGTAATTGCATAGGTCTATGACGTCAAAAATGCCAAAAGGCCTTAAATAATCTCATTTTTGAAAATATTTCAGTATAACAAACTAAAACGACATTCCAGTAATTTGCAAAGTAAGATGCTTGATTACATACATCCAGTGTTTCCTTCAGAGAGGTGACCGGGGGGTCTACCCCAGAGTGTCAATGACACCTCCAATCAAAATCAACAAATATTGTAGCAACAAGGGCTTACTCATTGTTCTGCTAGAATTAGAACCTGCGTACTGAAGCCAACAAGAAACCTAGAAAATTTACAATTGCAAAATTTTAGCGTGTCACTCACACGATAACTAAAATTTCCTTGCGAAACGTATTCAAGCTTTCGTTCCGAAAACTGGAACATTATTCTGAGCAATCTTTATGGCCCCATCCTGGAAAATTTTCTGGTGACGCCCATGCTCCGGAGGTTGATCCTCCGGAGGTCACCCCTCAACATCATTCCCCCTCACCCTCCAACCTGGAGCGTGATGTGGAGGTGGATAGCTATCTCCATGCTGGTGGGTGATATGGAGTGGAGGTGGAGGGCGAACTCAATGCTGGAGGGTGATGTGGAGTGAAGGTGGAGGGCCAATTCAGAGCTGGAGGGTGATGTGGAGTGAAGGTGGAGGGCCAGATCAGAGCTGGAGGGGAGGTGGAGTGGAGGTCAGGCCAAAATGGACATCTTTGGTCGTGACGTCATAAACCGAAGTCATGTATTGCACAATTCAGTAATTTAAGTCTTCAACTCTTTTTTATCAGATTAAGTTATGTTACATACACACATATTTCTTATGTCAATTTATCGCGGTTAATATTAGTTTTAATCCATCGCGTTACTTACAAAATGCAATTCTATGAATGGCCAAAAGGGTGATTCTATATAATACAATTCAGGGGAGGCGAAAACTTTTTTTTCTAACGAACGTAAGTGACAAAACTAGGATTTTAGCTAAATATATTGTAATAAGTAAAACAAATCAGAAAAGTACTCTGTTATGACAATTTTAAAAAACTTTCCACAAGCAATTGATTTTTTTAAATAATGTATTTACAGATAACTATGGAGCAAAACATTTTGTAAGGGGCTTGACTGAGAGAGTCAAAATATTATCACGTAATTTCAAAATTTGATAACTTTGTCATTACTTCTTCCAGAACAGACCTACTTCTGTACCCCAAAATTAGTTACCGCTGTCTGAAATAGCTTTAAAGACTTTTTTATATGTCTTTAAATGAACACAATTGAAGACCAAATTGCAAGCAAGATTCTGAACGGATTCTCAATTGGAAGCTACACTGGAAATCAACGACTGTCAAAGTTCTTTTTCTCCTTAGTCCAAACTTTCTCCGCCTCAATCAACATCCCTAAATGATTAATAATTTTGACGCAATACGAAGGTCATGAAAATTTGAAGTTCTCACTCAAATAAACATGAAATTTTGCTAATGGAATGAAAAAACAGGTCATCAATTATCAACCTACCTGTAACGCGGTACCCACATTATTAACATTATTGCAT
>JAGDQP010063779.1:0-11066 GCA_022664845.1 Lepisma saccharinum
TGTCTCTAAATAAGATTCACACTACCGGAAAGGATATCCTGCGTCACCTAGACGAACAGGGAAGACGACTATTACAAGTACATAAACTTGATTTTTATACGGGCTCAGTCTTGTAACTTGGACTTCGGCCTGTCACGATTCGCCCTTTACCCATTAAAATCCACACCCATGTCCCTGCCGGGACTCGAACCCGTGACCTTCGAGTCCTTTGCCTACCGCCGTAGACCGCACGGCTACCCGGCCGGGACTTACAAGTACATGTTCCTCAAAATTCTGAAGGAAATCCTCACTCACTACATGAAGAGACAAAGATATCTATTTGGACATTCTATTGAAAACAGAAGGGCAGTTTTTTTTAGACATTTCCTCTGTTATACCACACAAACGCCGGAATAGTATCTGAACTACTAGTATCGTCGCTCCCCGTGGAAAGGTCATCAGGCAGGGAGCTCATCCCTCAGACACAGGGACGTACGCAGAGGCGAGGGGATCCGTAGTCCGTACCCCCCAAACAATCAGATTGTTTTCTGAAATTTGTATAATTTTTGGCAAAATTACATGCATTCTACGTAAATTTCACATTCAGAAAGACCTTCGACCCCATCCCCCCAATTCAACTTGTGGGTACGTGCCTGTTCAGACGCAACGAACTTAAAAGAATATTGTCCAACACAAAAAAATGTTTAAATGAACAAATTTAACGTGTTTAAAATAAGAAACTTCAGGTACAAAGGTATGACAGTTTGAAGCAGAACGTTAACCACAATATGCTGATCAGATGAAATAACTACTTTTCAAAAAAATTTAAATTGACGTAGGTTTATTTTTATTATTTGAATCATTAGGTTTAGATATCGTGAAGCGCAAAAAAAAATATTGACTAGGAATTCCGAGAGACGCCTTCCTGTGAGGGTGTCACCCCTAAACTATTGACAACACCCAACTTTAATTTTTTTGCGGTGAAAAATCAATAGACACCGTGCAAAACTCCATTTACACCCTCCCAGTTTTGACTTTACACCCCACCCTCAAACTAAGAATCCTGGCGGAAACCCTGATATTAATGATCTGGGATTTATAAAATAATGACAATACTGATGTTAGAATAGCACTGTACTATTACAAAAGTGACTATTCTGCACTTCAAGTCAGAAGCCCATAGTACTACGAGATCATGAGAAAAAATACGTGTAGTAAAAACTTCACTAATATAGGCCTAATAAATGCGTGCATAGAATAAAATAACCCATATCTCATTTCTATTACAAAAAAATATACGAATGTTTAGTATCAGTTTAAAAAAAATCCATGTCCGGGCACATGCCCCTCTTGCGCTATTGCCTGTGGACGCCCGAGACCAAGAAAATTCTCTAATATCTTCTTGTAATTATCATATGCTATGTATTTCTGAATTCAAATTATAATGCTCAACAGGTGGTGCAAAAAATGAATTTTCTGGATTTAAATTCTCTATCACCTTTTTCCCCAGCCGGATAGTTCAGAGACACGAGAAAAATAATGCAATAGGGGAGGAAGAAGCTATTATAGCAGTTTGTAATATATGTTGCAGCAAAGCCAAACAATAATGTATTATATTGTGTATTCTTTTACGCATAAGCTGAAACACACCGCTTAAATCCTCTATGGGTGAAACTAGACTATAGCCTTGACTGAAAATAGTGCCCATAAAATTATCATCGGCGAAATAAGACGGTAAATTAAATAAACTGTCAATGAAATGTAATTATGAATGAAAAGAGCTGTCTACAAAGTGGCTTGTCGACGAAATGTACCTGTCGACGAAATGAACTGTCGACAAAGTGGCTTGTCGACGAAGTGAGCTGTCGACAAAGTGGCTTGTCGACGAAACGTACCTGTCGACAAAGTGGTTTGTCGACGAAACGTACCTGTCGACGAAGTGAGCTGTCGACAAAGTGGCTTGTCGACGAAACGTACCTGTCGACAAAACGTACCTGTCGACGAAGTGAACTGTCGACGAAGTGGTGTCGACAAAGTAATCTGTCGACAAAATGATTGTCGACAAAACGAACCGAACCCGGATAACCAGTATGCGCTACTAAAAATATCTTTCGCAGTATATATAATATACACTCGCTGTTGAAACAAGATAGCAGAATTTCTTAGATTTGCACATAAATATTTCGATATTCCTGACCTAATATTTTCTGTTTCTTACTAACTTTTGAGATAAAGAAAATCACTTGCCATTGACATTACATAAATAGTGTGAGGATCATAGTTAAACGTATTCACAGTCAATATGTAAAATATACAATAACTAAAAGTATAAAATAAGTTTCTGACCAATCATGTTTACTTACGAAAAATTTGTGAAGTTGATATGTATTTCCACTGCTTCTGTAGCCTAAACTTTATCACATATGATACTTCTATTTAGATATAATCTTATCATATGTTGCAAAACGATATTATCCAAATTAGTCTTTTTAATATCTTAAATTTTAGTCCAGGTAGGTGAAACAAAAATTCTATATGGAAATAATTTCCTAAAATGATGTATTTCGTATATGTGTATCACTTGTCCCCAGTAATAACATATCAAAAATCAACACTCGCTCATGTTGTGCTTCGGCCACGATCTTGTAAAAAGGTAGCCGATTTTTATTTATTTTATAATATGAAACAAAATTAAAGATCACAAGAAAATCCAACTTTTCGGTCGTTATAACTTTTGTTCTATGTCCAACGGTTTTCGAGAAAAACGTAAATTCAAAAATCATACTTCTAAATGTTGTTTAACATTCATATTACTTTTACACGTAGATTAAAGTCCAATTTCATGACTTTCTAATTTATGTTTTTCTCTAAAACCGTTAGAGATAGGACAAAAGTTATAAGGACCAAAAAGATATATTTTTAATGATATTTAACTTTTCTCTCTTTATTTTTTCATATTTCCAAACGGTTACCGAGATATGATAAAAACGTGAAAATCGGCGGTCATTTTTCAAGATGGCGGCCGTAGTACAGCATGCATGAGTGTTGATTTTTGATATGTTGTTATTGGGTACTAGTACTATACATATGCGAAGTTTCACCTTTTAGGATTTTTTTCCCACGTAAAACCCTAACATAACTGGATTTTCTGTGAGATTATCGCACAAATTAATAGATACGTATACACAAAGTTTTACTGAAACTAAATTGAATAGAATTAAATAAATTCAATTAATACTAGTGGAAAGCAGTTTAGTAACAGAGACAATCAGTCATTTGTATTTTTCGTAGTAGATACAGATTCAGTGAAGGTTATATGGAGCCTTTCAATAGCATTATTAAAGTTTTGTTTTAGTTAGCATATGTAATACATTATGTGTATAAGAGGACTATTTTTAAAGTAATGCCCGATTGTCAATACAAACACAACTAGTAAATACAGTACCATATATTTTTGTTACTTGATATGCCCTTATTAAGTTATGTTTCTACATAGTTACCATGTTTGTTGAAACATTCTTCGTAGCGCTCGAAAGGTTGTGTATGTCCCCGTCTTAGAAATTACTTTCCTGTGGCCGAAGCCAATCTTCAACCACTGTATTCACTTCTTCATCAGTGTTAAATTCAAGTCACTTATTGCATTCGGGACGTACACCTCACATATCTGGCGAAGAATGTTATCTGCTGACACGTTCCTTGCTGTCAAAAATAGAATCACAGACATGATCACTGAAACACTGAATCCAATCACTAAACCATACACACTGACCCTACGAATGCAACTGGTATCGCATCATGCCCAAGGCATGCTGATAGACGGCGTGCTTGCGCATTTCGTCAGAAACAACAAACATAGCCAATAGCCGGAGTGAAAACAAAGGTTGAAGATTAGCTTCGGTCACAAGCGGGTGATTTCTACGACGTGAGTATACAAAAACTTGTCGAACGCTATAATAAATATTTCAACAATCATGATAACTATGTAGAATGTATAGTTTAATGTGGACAAAGAAAATAACCAAAAATGTATAGCACAATCTTTACTAATTTCGTTATTATTGACAATCGGACCTTACTAAAAATAGACCTCGTAATAGATAAATTAAGAGTACATTTAAAGGTGTACGTCCATGAAAGCATATTTCTGGTAAAAGTTATATGAAGTCCAACTCTCCTATTTATTCCCACGTATTTTACATTCTTAAAATAGGTATAACTTGGTGATAATGTGAAGCTTTAAAACTTTCTGCGCAATTAGCTGTCATTGCGTGGTAACAGTTACGAGTTCAAACTCATATTTTTAAAGTGGACCTAAACCTTTTTTTTTTCGTACTCATCATGTATCTGTTGATACATTCACTAATTTTCCTTATTGTTAGTTTAGTAAAACAATAGTGCAACCATGGAATCTTTCCAGAAAGACTCAGACCTAATGTTTAGTAATTGACTGCGTTATTTCTATACGTTAATTGTAACTTACTATCATGAATTCGTATTAAATGCATGTGAGCATTATACTCTGAGCTCAAACTATTATGCAGGTCCTTTAAATTTCTAAAACATTTACTATTTTTAATTACAGTTCATGGCTGCCGCCATTTCGTACTTTCTGTTTCTGAAACAAATGAGCGACGATTCTGCAGGTGAACCGATTGAAGCTGAAACATGAAAATATCATGCAGATTATATTCGTGCAAGCATATGAAAACATTGTAAACACGAGGAAGTGAAAGTATTGTTATTGTTTTTCACCTAATGTTATACTTTAGAAGTAAAACATAAAATGCAATGTTAATATGTTTATAGACGCAAAGGTGCATGTGTGACAGTCACATCATATTGTTCCATTCCCAAGAATAATAACACATACGATGTATTTAAAAGACGAAATTATCATATTAAAGACTTGCATTCGTTATAGTAGAGGCCAAACCTTGTAGTATATTATAATTGTGAAGAACTGATGATATGGAAGCAAAAGTGAAGAAAACCAGATTCCAATTAGCTCTGAGAAACGTCTGAATATTTCATGATAATAATGATTGTATACATACTCAAATAATACTATAAAAGAGAAACTGGTAAATAAGATATGTTCAAAAATAATTGGTGTTTTTCAAAACAACTGGGTTTTCCGTCATGAGTGTTTTTATTTAAGTAGAGACATATACTATCGAGTGCGAATTATTAGATTATTTATGTGTGTGTTTGGTATTCATCACAAGTGATCTGTATTAGAGAACGTGAGAAGAAAGCTATCTGCAATCGTGAAATAATTATCTGTTTTGGTAACTCTTAATATTTCACGTCGTTAATTTGATTGAAACGTACATGTTTACTTTATATGGGATCCAAGACAAGAGTCCAAACGAAGTAACATGCTTCGCTAGTAATGAATGCACAAAGCAGTTTATGAGAATATTTAGTAAATAGGAGAAATAGACTTTCAAATTCATTTCAAAATAAATCGTCTTTCTTTGACAGCTTCCGTTTTCCCCCGTTACTCTTTATTTGATTAAATCAATCATATTGGTTAGTGTGTCGCATGTGTTATACGACAATATTGTCTGCTTGCCGTCACACGTCAAGAAGAGAAGAAGTATGAGAAACCTGGATATAATTTTACAATTACCGTATTATGCCTCTGCTGACAGCCCTTTATGTAAGAAAATTATCAGGAAATAAACAATTTTAAGGATATTTAATAGAAAAGTAAAATGTTCGTTGGAAATCGAGGTTCAAGGCAATGAAATCATTGAAAAGTAAGATATATCATTTATTGTAGATAGAGATAAGGTGAACCATTTTCTTATTTTTTCTTAGATCTGTATAATTCGCAATGATCGTTTGCATCTCGATTCTAGTTCGCAATGTTTTAAGGAAATGCTTTTGAAACCTATAGTTATCTTCTTCCGGGAAGTTATGAAAATTAATCTTCATATTTCGGTTTTAGAAATCAAAACATTACAAATGATATATTATACGTTCCTAATAATCGTATCGTAAACAAATGAATTGCAGTAATATTAGAATATGAAAGCAATGACGGAACTAGCTCATTGTAGCACGGGGTGAGACCAACTAAACCAAAACGCTCCCCGGCTACACTTGGTATTGGCATTACACAGTAATTCGCCTATTTCATTATTTATTTCAAGCGGTAAAACTTCATTTCAAAATTGCAGTACATATTTTAATTTTAGTACATTGTAAAACACCAAACTAATTAGTATTTGATTGCCAAATAATCTGAGAGTTGCATGCTATATATATTATTCCATTCTTATCATAATAGCTGTAAATCAAACTGCTTATTCTATTATATCGATGTGTGTATATGTATAGAATGAATCAATAGTCTGTTGCTTTAGAATGGAAAATTTTATTAGGCCACATTTTGGGGTGTCAGGTGATATGGAATACCCCCAGCAGAAGGAGGGGGTTTAGTTTTCAAAACTTCAGTTATTTCAAATGCGTTTATAAGTTATCTTAGAGATCTCATTAGCATTCACGATTTTTTTTGTGAGAAGATTGCCCGTAGTATAAAGGCGCTTTACGAAATTAGAAAAGCTAATACCACATTGAGAGCCAGCCGGGTGGTCGAGCAGTCTGCGGCGGTAGGCTATCGACTCAGCGGTCCCGGGTTCGAGTCCCAGCTGGGGCATGGGTGTGGATTTTAACACTTAACAGCTAAAGGCAAATCGTGACGGGCCGAAGTCCAAAGTTACTAAACTGGCCCATATATAAATAAAGTTTTTTTTACCAGATTGAGAGTTTTGTTTTGAAAATTAACTATCAATCAGTCAAGGTGTTTTTAAATTAGCCTCGGCCTTTGTTGGTATACCTGGAAAATATAAATTGCATTTCTATGTCTTGAAGTATTACTATCATTATTAATGATGATTTCTAATGTAACGAAAATGCTATGTCTTTCCTGGATTCAATTCAGAAACTCCTGACTCCTCAGTGTGAAGCTGATAGACAATATTTAGAGTTAAGGCTAGAACATAGACGCTACTTGAGGTTATGAGCACTCACTCACCTTATATCTAACTCACACTGAGGTCTGAATTATACTCACTCTTACTTTCGTAAATTCACAAGGTTTTCCAAATCATTACACCAATGATTTAGTGCCGCTTTTAAGCACCCGGCTTCACAGAAGTCGATGATTGAATGAATTTGGTAAAATAATGTTCAAATGAGCCGAGATCCAATGAGCTTAGAGTTGCTTGACATTCGTCTAATAAGGATATGCGAAAACCATGGGGAAAACTTTATCCAGACAACCAACTTTAACCGAGATTCTAACTTGTGACCTATTGCATAGTAAGCGAGCATACTAACCACCACGCTAACAGAGACCAGCCTAAATATGTATTGTCACATATATTAGGTACGAAAATCATTTTTGTTTTAAAAGTGTTATAGTTATATTACTGATAGCCAAGTTTTATGTTACAGGCTTCTGTTGTAAAATATTTACTTTTCTCGTTAATGATTTTGGGTATACCGTGGCCTGCCTGCCAGTGCCAAAACGTCACTCTTGTTGTTATTGTGCAGTACTTAATAATAAACAAAATAAGAACTAGCATTCATTACCATTATTGTAAAATTACTCAAATTAAATAATACCTTACCTTCTTTCTTATCCTTGATATGAAGCCACGATTATAATAAGGACGAAGACTAAGAGGCTTCTCTTTCTCGGTCTTTGGCTCTTCTTCTTTATTCCGCACCAGATGTTGTTGGGACATGTTTCAGCTTTTAAACTGCGTCTGAACACTGATAGAAACAATCACAAAATTGGAACAACCAAACCGACAAGTCCACAAAGGATATGCTCTAACGAAGCCGAAAGAACTAGTGAAAGGCGGTAAAGAGCAGTAACAATCGACGATTAACAGCGGTGAGAAGTAGCTCACCACAAGCTACAATAATGTCGTTTACTTTTGTAGACCTGTTGATTGTTAGAATATATAGTGGGACATAGTCCACTCCACCTTGCCTGCATACGCGAAGATAGACTACTTCTGCTGTGGGGAAGGGAGAAAAGATTTCCTAACCTGTATTGAGAATGCGAATTGCTATGTCAACTCCGTCTCCAATCCTTGTCTGTCTAACCCAGTCCAAAAATTTAAACTATATTTTGCAGCTGCAATAAATACTGTAATCTGTTGCTCTTGAAAAAGGAAGAGAATGTCTCCATTATTCATTATTTCTTAAGTCAAAATGATAGCATTGTATGCAAACGAGACATAAGATTCTCTTCTTCATTTTCAACAACAAATACGATAAATATACTAATAATAAATGCATCAAGAATAATAATCCTTCACTGTAGCCAACACCATTTTACATTACGTTTAACACAGTATATATATATATATATATATATATATATATATATATATATATATTGACTTTCCACTAACAAAAAGCAGAAAGAGAGAGGACAATTTTGGAAATGGAATAATGAACGTATTTAATATCTCTTTGCTATCTTACAACTTTGATATTAGGGTAAAATGTAATATTTTTTTAATGTTCAAGAACAGTTGAAAGGGATGATCCCCAGTTTTACAATTGTGGGGTTCAAAGACCCCCCTATTGCCCGTCTCTTCGCTTAAGCCTTGCCTTATAGTGAAAATAAATATTTGCCCAGGGCACAAGCCCCGTTTCCACCTAATTACGTCACTGTATGAAAGAACATTTATTAAATGATTCAAACTGAATATACCGTATATTGTTATTGCAAATAAGGGGATAGCTATTTTAAATGTGAAATTAATTATTCGCTAATTGTGGAATTCTTTGTATGGGAATACATCTGCTAGGTATGAATTATACGATGTGATTAAAAATGCTCACAATGTATGAATAGAAATAAAAATGAAAGTTTTTTTCTTTACAACTATTATATACTACGGAGAAAAAACTTCGTTCGATATCTATCTCTTCTTCAGTATCAAAATTCATCATTAATTTCGAATTCTGAATCCGAGTTCTCCGAAAGACTCAAAATCCTTAACTAAATTGTTCAACACAATTCTGTTAGCACGAAAGACAACTTAGACTCACATCAGTACAAATCAACCTTCACTGCGATGAAAATACGTTGATCTAGCAGTTAGAATTGGGAACAATTTATCACAACGTACAGGCCTAACCCCGACCTTAGCCCGGGGCTCTTTCACAATAAATAAAAAACAGCAGCTAACGTCGGACAATGTCCGTCCCACGTCATATTTGAAGTCGTATGGGGTTATATTTGCTAATATACGGCCTTTGTGCTAAGTACGAACATTATATTTTGCTACTTCTGTGTATTGAATTTGTTGCTGTATCTCTGAGAATAAAAGACAAGTTGCTAATAGCGTAATTCTGCAGTATGGAAAATATGACATTATTATTGCTGTTTAATTTTAGACAGTTTTTTGTTTTGTTTAAACCTTTTTCCGACAACTGTAAGCAAGCCACTGAATTGCAAATATACGAGAATTGCGGCAGTATAAACACTAATAGACTAAGGCCTCGCAAAGCTTTGCCGTTAAATATATCAAGTATTGAGGGGCCTATTGCTCTTTGTGCATTCGGCTAAATTTTAAATATTAATGTGTTGTTGCAGAAAATTATTGAGCCAAATTTATATTGATCCTCCGCAATAGAGTGTAAATTTAATAATAACTTTCATCTATTTTCAGATTGAATATAATAAACGTTGAGGGTCAATTACGCTAATAGGATATTATTTATTTATTTATTTAGTGACAACACAACAGGCAATGGCTAATAATAGTGTTCAGCTTTACAAAGTAGTTGTACAGACTTTATTGACAATTGCATCTCTAAATTCTTTAGGTAACATATAGCATACGTCCAGATCATTGTGAACTGTACAGAGTTGGTTATATATAGTACAAATTCTCCACATTGGTGACCTCATCAAGATATTGGTTCTCGCCTTATTACAATGAAAGAAACCAGTATTATTAACGCGAGTTTAAGATGATGGGACACGAAACTGTAATGTCGAAACTAAATCCATACAATCTAACTTATTTTGAACAATTTTTGAAGAAATAACAGATCAGCAATGTTGCGCCTTTGTTCTAAGCTCTGAATATTAAAATTCTTAATGACTGCATTGTAACTATCATAAGCAGGATAGATTCGAGTTTCTTTAAAAGTCAGGAATTTAAGAAATTTTGATTGGATTTTCTCTAATTGTTGGCAATGTTTCAATTGATATGGATTCCAAACAGAAGAAGCATATTCTACCCTTTAGCGAACATAAGCATAGTATTTTTTTTTCCAATGTTGATATGTTGTTGAATTCTCTTCCCGTCCTAATTACGAATCCCAGTAACTTCAAGGCTTCATTTGTTATATTTCTAACATGTATGTTAAAAGTCAATTTCGAGTCAAAACTGACACGAAGATCCTTAACTACAGTAGGTCTGTTTAGTACAATTTTATTAATGTAATAATCAAATTGACGAGTGGTTTTATTTCTATTAAATGATAATATTTTACATTTTCTTATGTTGACTCCAAGTTGATTAATAGCACACCCGTTTGCAATATTATCTAAGCTTTGCTGAAGTCTTATGCAGTCTCCGATAGAGTTGACTTTTGTATATATTTTAAAGTAATCTGCAAATAACATTTTTTCATTATCAGACACACAATCAGGAAGGTCATTAACAAATAAGAGGAATAACAAAGGTCCTAGGTTCGAATCTTGAGGAACTCCTGAGAGTGCAGAATATTCATATGATTTGTATTCTTTATAGACAACTGATTGCTTGCGATTTGTTAAGTACGAATAGAGGAGCCTAATCACAGTGAGTGAGAAGTCATACTGATTTAATTTTTCCAGTAATATATTGTGATTAACCCTGTCAAATGCTTTCTCAAAGTCAATATTAATCACATCAACTTGCTTGCCTTCGTCCATCGAATTTGCTATGTAGTCCGTAGCAAGTGCTAAGTTTGTTACCGTGGATTTCTGAGAAACAAAGCCATGCTGCTTAGCTGAAATAACTGGTTGAATATGATTACCAATTCTCTTGTATAAGATCTGT